>VZTL01044919.1:0-46756 GCA_013400535.1 Scopus umbretta | reverse complement strand
AAAAAACAAAAAATAAAACAAATTGAAAAAAAAAAAAAAAAAAAAAAAGCATTGTCAGGGAACAAAACAAGGAAGGCTTAGTAGGTTTTTCTGCCTCGCAATCCCATTGTTACTGTTCTTTGAGGGAGCGTGGCATGTGTTGGGACGCTTCCTGGGGTAAGTAGTCATATCTTTGTAACTTAACGGACCATAAGATTGTGATAGATGTCATGCATATTAAATAATTTTTTTAATGAGACTTTTAGGGCATTATCCAGTTATTCAGTTGATGTCAGGGATTTGATAGTAACATAGCTAGGGTCTCAGGGACAGATAGGCCTTTGTGATGGTAAGTACTTTGTCTTCTTGTGAATGTTATTTCCTTCTTCCAAAATCTGAAGCCAGTTTGACAAAGCTGATGTTTAAGACTATTCTGGTCACGTGAACAAAATTCTTCTAACTAAGTTACTCTGTCTCCTCTCCAGCAGGCAAATGGTGGTTTCTTGACAACGGGCTACTAAACATTACCAGCGTGTCTTTTGAAGACAGAGGTAAATACACGTGTGTCGCATCTAATATGTATGGCAGTGTTAACAATACTGTGACGCTGAGGGTTGTTTTTACCTCTGGAGATATGGGAATCTATTACATGATTGTCTGCCTTGTAGCTTTTACCATTGTTATGATACTGAACATTACTCGGTTATGTATGATGAGCAGTCATCTGAAGAAGACAGAGAAAGCAATCAATGAATTCTTCAGAACAGAAGGGGCAGAGAAACTCCAGAAAGCCTTTGAGATTGCAAAGCGTATCCCAATTATCACTTCAGCCAAAACGCTCGAGCTTGCCAAAGTAACCCAGTTCAAGACCATGGAATTTGCTCGCTATATTGAAGAGCTTGCTCGGAGCGTACCTTTGCCACCTCTCATCATGAACTGCAGGACTATAATGGAAGAAATTATGGAGGTTGTTGGTCTGGAAGAGCAAGGACAGAATTTTGTACGGCAGACAGCAGAAGGCCAGGAAACCACTGAAACAGATGAGCTGTACATGATCCCGAATGCTTTGAAGCGCAGTGACTCCCCCACAGCAGACTCTGACGCATCGTCACTGCACGAACCACCTCAACAGATTGCAATAAAAGTGTCAGTCCACCCATTGTCCAAAAGGGACTGCATGGACGGTCAGTCGCACGAAAGCATGCAGCTGGACACCAAGGAAGACGATACTCCTCAAACACCAGCACTTCCTGCAGAGCCCCCTCCTGAGCCTTCTGCCGAACTCAGTTCTGATGACACAGCATTGGCAAATGACAAAAATACATGCGTTATATATGAAAGCCATGTATGATAGTTACTCCTGAATCTATGCATAGCAGGAAAAATCAGGTGGAGCTCTTTTAAAAATACATATTGTACTTGCCGCTAAGCCTTACCTGGAGACTATCATAGCAAAAGCATGTATGTGGATAATTGGCACTTTCTTCTCAGTTTGACTTTAGTTTACCATGATGTATGGCAGAGTAATTGCTATTACATTAATATTAATTGCTCTTTTCAGTTAGGAGTATTTCCAAGAAACATTTACCTCAGCATTTTCTAGGTTGGAGTCACCTGTAGTGGCCTCCTGGAAGTCATTGGTAGTCTTTGATGTAGGACATCCGAACTTGCTAAACAAAAAAACTGGTTTTCATTTTCCTCCTTCACTCTTGTTATTTCCATCTATTGCATTTTTGCAAATATTATCGTGTGATTTGAAATATTGCCCAAGAGGCAGCACTCCACTAGCCAAATAAAATCCTAATAGAACCCATTTACAAAGCCTGTTTGCTCAGCTGCATTGTGATTTAGAGGGCTATTAAAGAAAGTTAAAATGTTTCCATTTCATTTGAGACCACATTGCTTAGACACAAGGGAAACAGTTTTCCTTTTTCCATGGAATGAAGATGCCAACAATTGGTTTTTTTCACATCGAGGAACAACTTTGAGGTGTATTTTACAGATGGGAAAGCCTATAAACATTTTACAGGAAGTTGGAGTCACAACAGCTCTGCAGGGGATTTTTGCATATACTTGACCATTTTTTACTTTGCCAGAAGTTTATGGGGAAAAAAGCTACAAATATGCAAGATGTCTTGTTTTGTAGTAACTTGGTAGGAGTAAGTATGCACTACCTTACCAGAAGATATGCAGGTTTCTTAACAGTCCCGCAAATGCCAGTAATTAACTGATGACAAGGCTGAAATGGCAGAAGACCCTTTTATTGGGATTCTCATTTTTGTGCAGATTCATATTCTGAAGATCAAGCCTAAATTTGTCTATAAGCAAGTTTAAGAGTGTTATATTCAAACTAAAAAAAAAAAATACCAAGTGTCCTGTGAAATTACAATGACGATCACACAAACTGTTTACTGTGTTATAATTACTTTGGTATTTTAAGAACCTTCTACCTATGTAGGGTGTTCACTGCTTGAGTACATGTGACTCTATCCTAGTAAAGCTTTAATGATCACAGTGATAGTGGCATTAAAAAGGATCAACATTTATGCCAGGAAATGCCAGGAGTGGAAGGGAAGTGATAATTTCTGTTGCAGACAGACAGTAAAAAGGACCTTCTCTGGAGTGAGTCTGGAAAGAAAGCACTTACAAGGTGGAGTTTGTGTTGGATTAATAGCATATTACTTAATTACCTGACACATTTAATTTGGAACTAATGAATAAACTATCACCTTACAGTTTTTAAGGAGGACTATAGTGTAAGTATAGAGACTCAAATCTGGAATTAAGTATATTGCAGAAAAAGAAGTCACTTGGGTCTATGGGGAGATGATGCATGGATGGCACTCTGGACATTTTATTGAAGTAGCCACATCTACATAAGGTGTCTGTTGGAGGCAATCAAGCATACTAACTGCATGGGTAACTGAGACCAAACAAAGTCAATGTTGCAGCTATCTAAAAAAACCTTGATAATGAACTGAGGTTTTATGTCAACTTCTTCATGTTAAGTGCAGAGCTTCACTGGCAGTGTAATACAGGAACACACTGTGACTTACAGAGGTGACGCAGAGAAGGCTCCATATCTACCTTTCTATGGTTATTAGAAAAAAAAATACATGTTTAATAACGGACTTCAGATTTTGTGACCAGCTTGTGAAAATGACAGCATTTAGTTGCCTAACGTTTGTGTTCACCACAGTGGCAGGCATCTGTACAAAATGCATTTGCACGTGCCCAAAAGGAAACATGCAAGGGCAAAGTCCCTTTAGGAGTGTGGCTGGAAATACTTTTGTTCCAGTGAAGCAATATAAGTCTAGAACACAGGGTAGATTAAGAGAATACCATAAAGAACCTCACTTCTGACCAGTGTGATTGAAAATACTACTGATGCAAACTGCTAACTTCTTTTCTGAGTCCAACATACATTTCTGTTTAGTGTTCATATGAATTTTGCAAGTCACTTAATTTGCTTCTGGTATGAAAAAGGAAGAAAGCAGAAACAAAAGCAGGAACTTGCACTAAATTCTTTTCATTCACCTTAACCTCCTGAAAAGAGGCACCTTGATTTTTCTGCCTGTCCAGCATTTACAAACAATGCTCATGCATTCTAAAGTTACCTGCCTGGTGCTCAACTAAGATTGCACAGGTGAGAAAAGATGTTCTCTTTGAAAACATAAAAATAACTTTTAAATTACACTTTAAATTTAAAAAAAAAATATTTCAAAGTTATTTATTAAAATACAGTATTTTAACTTTAATTTATTTTTAATTATTAACTTTTTACAGTAGAGACCAGACCCCTTCATGTATTCGTATAGTGATTGGTACCAGGCAGTTCTGATCCTGACTGCTGCCCTCAGGCTGTCCTCCAGCCTGTTTATTATTTATTTATTGAGAAACATTTGAGAGCAAATGATCTCCATGGTTTTCTTCCATATCTCTGTGTAAACTTCCTTGAAGATAGAGATTGTGGTTTTTTCCAGAGGTTGCCCACAAAGAGCATGTATGAAGCACACACAAACGTACATTGCAAACCGCGTATGAGCATGCTTACTTGGATTAGATGCGCATAACAGGTACAGTGCTGATTTCCTGATGTTGCAAGGTCAAAGGAGGGAACCTTAAGTTTGCTGGGGCTGGACTCCCTTGGAGCTGAGAGTTCACAGGTAGGACTGGTCCAGCCAGTCTGCTATAAAAACTTTGGACATTGAGCTTTGTGGTATTATCAGAATAAAAACAGAACAGCGCTGTAAAGAAAATACAGATTGTAATGGTTCTGGGTTATGTATTTTTTCTGGTTTTGTGCATGCTGCTCAGTATCTTTATGCATCCGTTATGTAACACCTGTAAGCATAAAGCTTTTTATATGCTTTCAGGCACCACCTTTGTGGGACATAGATGGGAAGCGAGACCCAAACCCATCTTTCCTGACCCAAGCTTTCTGGCTGTGCTATGATAAAGTAAACAATTCTGTCTTGCAGTATTTCTTAGGGAATGGCTATCGTATGGTGTGAGAACACAATTAATAAACATTTGCATTATGTATTTTCATGCACCTTAAGCACTTCAGGGACATTAGAGTGATCCGTTCCCATCGTTACACTATGCACGCCTTTTGTTACATTGTTCTATTTATTATATCAAACACTAATGGTTCTTAAAACACTCAAAATCTGGAAAATCCGGTCCAACTGAATTTGCATTCAAAAAGCATAAGGAACACCAAGTTAGGCTTACAAAGGAAAAAAGATTTGCAGGATATATTTACACTATTTTAAAATTTTTTTGCCAAAACTTCACAAAACATGACTAGCTTTCTGCAGCACAAGAAACTGTGCTGGATTTGAATTTTACACTTACTATTCTTTTTGCACTAAATGTAAGACCATATTAGTCTGTTGTGGTTTAACCCCAATTGGCAACTAAGTACCACACAGCCACTTGCTCACCCTCCCCTTGCTCCAGTGGATGAGAGAGAGAACTGAAAAAACTAAAACCCGTGGGTTGAGATAAAGACAGTTTAATAGGACAGCAGAGAAAGAGAAAATAATAATAATAATGATGATAAAAGAATATACAAAACAAATGATGCGCACTGCAATTGCTGACCACCCACTGACCAATGCCCAGCCTGTCCCCAAGCAGCGATTGCTGCCCCCTGGCCAAGTCCCCCCAATTTCTATACTGAGCGTGATGCCATATGGTATGGAATAGCCCTTGGGCCAGTTGGGGTCAGCTGTCCTGGCTGTGCCCCCTCCCAGCTTCTTGTGCCCCTGGCAGAGCATGGGAGGCTGAAAAGTCCTTGACTGGTGTAAGCACTACTGAGCAACAACTAAAACACCAGTGTGTTATCAGCATTGTTCTCATCCTAAGTCCAAAACACAGCGCTAGAGCAGCTACTAGGAAGAAAATGAACTCTGAATTAAGCTGAAACCAGGACAGTTTCAAGACCACTTGAACACAGTACTCACTACCTACTTACTCAACATTTTCTTTTTGAGCAGCATTGGTTTACTATTGATCCTTTTTTGTTCTCAGATTCAAGTATGCTTGTGATGAAACCTACCCTTCAGTCATTTTTTGAGACTGTGATTTGAAAAAAGTTAAAAGAATCCACAGATCAGCATTTTTATGCAGGTTTGTTGGCATTAGGTGAGGCATAGCAGTTTGCTCCTGTGCTTAAAAATTACTGTATAATCATAATACTTGAAGAATGGCATATATGGGCAAATGTTGATCTTTTTTAAGTCAGTGCCTGTTTTATTCTAATGTACATACTAAGTCAGTTCCTCAATTTGCAGTTACCTTTTGACAAAAGTACTGTAACATATAACCAGGGCTTTCTGATGTTCAGTTTGGTTCAGATCAGTGAATTCTGGAAAGTGTTAACAGTGTCGAATTTAAAAAGTTCTCATGGAATATCTTGGCAGCATGCTATTTTAGGAGTTGGCCTCCTAAGTATGCCGTACTTGGTGGGACAACTGAAAGCTTCTTAGATGGAAATGAAATGCTTGCACTAAAGTATCTTAAGTTATATTTCATTTATTATTAAATCCTTTTTGATTTTACAAGAAATGTAAGACAAATATGAATGTGTTCTTTTGAGAAGCAGTTACTGTATTTTGATTTAAATAACTGTTATGATTTTATAGTTCACAGCCATAAACCACAGAGACCAGTTCATGCTGAAGTGGCAAAATGAAATGTGATCCAGCTTGTAAATTGATCATTGTTTCAATAAAGAATTTGCACAGAGTATGCCGGGTTTGTACACACTGAACAGATGATGGTTTCCTCGTAAGAGTATGCCATGGCTCCAGTTCAAGTGGAAGTAAACTATGTCTTTCATTGTACATCTGCTAATATTCTAGAAACTTTGATCAGGAGAAACAGTTAATTTACCTAGAAAGGAGGTTTTAATAAAGCTCAGAAAGGGAGCTGTTGTCATTATTCAGACTATAGACCCAGTTCTTAACCAGTGCTGCTATCAATAGCCTAGATTACTGATGTATGTACCATCTTCTCTTTGGAAGCACATCAGCACTTCCATATGTAATCCAAACCACTTTTTTGTCAGTTGTTTCCCCTCTGAGCCCTGTCATGGGGCCTTGCAAAAAGTCTTGCTGCTGTTTCAGAGTTGGGGCCAACAAAGTGTCTCTCCTACCAGAGGCACCCTAGTACCAAGCCAAAATAGAAGTGTGGGTTGCCATACCCGTGCCCGTTGCTTCATCCACCCTAAAAGGATGAGGCGAAATGGCTTTCCTTCCCACAGCAGGTGGACTATAGCACTCCCTAACAGTCTACAGCAGGACTTGGTTGAAGCAAACACTGTAATACCTTGTCCTGGCTCTGCTGGTGCTACACAACTAGCAGCCAGTGGCACTCTCTGACAGAGATGGAGCTGAGGGGGGGACTTGCCCTTTCACACATGAAAGATTTGCTCTTGCCAGCTGCCTGTTCTAGGCTGAAAAACACAGCCAATAGCAGGAGAACAATAGCTATTTATTTCATGCTTTAACTCTTGAAAGAGTGCTCCAATTTTGAAAAATATTTTCAGAAGCATTTTTATTCAACAGTTTCAGTTGAGTTAATAGATCTGAGAGATGTCCACAATTTAACTAAAAATATCTGTGAAAAATAGTGAAGGGGTCACAAACTGATCATAAAAATGGAATACATACGGCTAGAGCCATATGCTATTTTATTGTCTCAGCATGGGACCCTGTCTTGCAACTGGAGCAGTTTGATAGGCTGTGACTTTTTTTTTTTTTCATATAGAACAGCACCACTTCCGGATGTTCCCATCCAGCATGCTCAACTCCCAACAGCTTTGTTGAAGCATTTTTTCAGGAAGGCAAAGTACCACCAAGCAGCTGGTTCCACTAAGCTATGCATCCGAACACTGTGAAACAGGCTCTCCCCAGCCCCAGTGCTTCTTATGAAAAGATAGTTATCATGTGGAGGAGACTGCCTTACATCAGTACTAGAGAGCCATTCCAAAACTAAAAGCTGCTGGTGGGTAGTATCTCTACAGACACAAAACTGGGTCAGTAGGGGTCTCGGCTCTTCTCCTAAGACTAGAGCCAGGGAAAGCCAGTGCATAGCTCAGGGATGGTACCCCAGATATTTGCAGTGCTGTTATACCACTTTCCCACAGGACAGGGCATTTTCTAGCCCTCATCCTGCACCAGTGCCTGGAATAACCAGCTAAGAGACTTGAGAATGGTTCCTTTTCAGCATCCATTTCTTCCATCTCTTCGTCTCCTCGTCTTACCTTTCTGCCCTTTTCCCTGTCCCCACCAGCTCTGCAGGGCTACTTCTCAAATGAGAACAGAGTGAAGTTAGTGGTTGGGGCAAGTGTTTCCGCACATCAGACACCTCTGTTCCAAACTGACCTTTCAGAAGTCCCACAATGTTGGGTTGTTCCCCCCCCCCCCCCAGCTGTACCTGGCTTTAATGCTAGGTACTATATTTAGCGCTCTGTCTCCCAGGCCCAAACTGAGTCATTATACTCTTACAGTAAAGGCTGATTTGTGAATCCATGGTATCATGTATAAGTCTGTAAATTGGTCAAAGACAGTAACAAAAACTGAAGCTAAGTTACTAATTTCCTTTACAAAACCAGAATGTATAGCAGAAAACAAATGTGACAGACTTAGGACACCCAAGTTACATAACGAGAAGCTATTTCATACCACAGGAAGATGAGGCAAGAAAGGAAAAATTAACAGCAAGCCTTGTCAGCAAGCCTTGTATAGCACAGAGAATACACGTAAAACCCTGCTTATGACTGAGTAGAAATGTAGCATAAGTATCAAATCAATTTACCATTCTATAGCTGCTTTCTATTTTGAGAACAGATTCTTTTAACTCTAAGTAAACCTTTCCTATGTGGGCAAGGATGATAGGCACGGAAATACTACAAGAGTTACTAGTAAGAGCCTTGTCTCCTTTGTCTACCATTTTTGAAGTTATTTTCAGGACTAATTAGCTATGCATCAAAGGCCAACCACAGATGCCACCCTGGCCTGTCGTGGAGCCACAGAGTTTGGGAGCTACCATTTGAGATGCACAAGCTGATCTTTCCAAAATATCTCATCTTCCCTTGCATAGCTTTTGATTATACCACCCAATAAACCACTCCTATTTACTAATGGCTGAGACCCAGGCATTCTCACCTGATAATTACAGAGAAACAAAATAAATGCTGCCACCACTTCACTCTTTCTGAAGTGTCTTATTGCTTCTACCTCAAGATTAGCCCTGACAGACAGATAGCTCTTGAATTGTTTGGGTATCCTCTAACTCCTTCCTGCTGGTGAACACAACCTTATTCAGAAAAGAGGATTAAAAAACCATGTGTGTATATATATATCTCTCAGCCAGAAAAAGAAGCTCCCTTCTAAGGAGACAAGCATGGATCCTGCCTGTTTAAAATGCTTCATTATCCTCCTGTCTAATACGTGCAGAGTAAACAGCCTCAGGAAAAGATGTAGAAAACACAGAAATTTGAGAAGATTTAAATGGAATTTTTTTCTCCTCACTCAAAATATCCAGAGATTTATCTTCAAAGTATATTAAATTCTAACTCATTTAATCATGTGTTCTTTTGTTTTTAAACATACTCAAGTAGAAAAAAGGGGATTCCTGAAAACAATTACATTTTCACCCTGAACCCCAAAGTAAATCGTCACAAAAATATGAAAGATATTGCCCAGCCCTTCTCTCAAGATACCTTTTATCAGGGAAGATATTTCTAGTCCTTTTCATGGTTCTGCTTAGGTGACTGCAGCTTTCTTAAGGGATTGGTGGAAATGCATTTCTTTTCTGCTGTCATCTTCTTGGTTAAATATTCTCTACCCTGTATGATCTCTTCTTTGTGTATAAAAATCAATATTCTGCTGAAGACTTATCTTCAGCTTCCTTTCCCCATGGTAGCATTCCATTTTGATACCTTTGTTGCTTTTGGTTTTACTGTTTGGATTTTGTTTTGTTTGCCCACATTTTAAAATAAATCAGAAGATCCTAATGCTTTTTCAGTTGTCTGTTTTGAGGCAGGGTCACTCACACTTATCTGTATAATTCAATTTTAGTTATGCAGAAGTACAATTAACTACTCCCAGATTGGTGCAAGATGAACTAGTCAATAGGCTGAAGCAGATGTCTTTTGCAGAACAGCATCAACAGAACAGATAAAGCTGCAATTCCCAAGACACAAGCGAAGTAAGTGTCCTCAGTCATATATGGGTCTGTGAATATAGCATATATTATATGACAATATATACATAAGTTCTTTTGTTTGTTCACTTCAAAAAAGTCACATATGATGTATCTCTGCCTTAAATAACATGGTTGTTTTGCTTAGCCTCCCATCATGGATGGACTAGCACATTTGCACACTCCCTACACTTGTACATCAGCTATCCATTATCTGGATTGGTTTATCTTATTCATTGGATAGCTTGCCAAGTGCAGGGGCCTCTCCAAATCGGGTATTTTTGAAGAGACTGCAGACAGCTTGGTGACACTATGTAAATGATATTCATTTCAAATGCATTGATAAATGCTTTTTCACATCTTTTTAACTGAAATGCTGTATTCCTACATAGGCTGATATCTACATGTTAATAGAGTCGGGTTTTCTGTATTTTAACTAGAAACTCCAGTTTTTTATAACTGTGCAGTAAAATGACAGTAATCTGCTGCTGAATAAAACTGCTTTTTGCAACTACAGTTTCTACATTTCGTGATCCCGTGTAATCTCTGTACAGAGCTCACTCTTTAGTATATATGCCACAAATGAGGTGAAAGGCTCCAAATCTCTATTATTCCTGTAGTCTGCATCAGACTAACAGTAATTTTATTAGAACATATAATAGACCTACCCTGACACTGTAACTCCTGTTCCAGTTACCAGAAATAGCCCCAGAGCATTACCAAATGTTATATGATACAGCACCACTGAGAACTATGTTCCTACTCCACAACAATTCCAGAAAATAGCTCCAAGGAAAACCCATCCCTTCTCAGCAGGAAAGCAGGGACTGATAGCCTCTGAAGTACTTAAACATTTCACACGTTTTTCAGAAAAAACCCTCAAAGCCTAGGTAATTATTGGGGATCTTGCTTGTAGAAATGATGCAGGAGCTAAAATATCACCAAAGATAGAGCTCACTGCAGCATGGAAGCTTATCACTCCCAGTAGGTAGCTCTCAGTTGTCAGACAGTAGCTAAAGACACTTCTCAGGGTAAACCATGATACTGTAAGCATGCAAATGTTTTTCCATATCATGTAAATTGGCAATGTCCAAGAGACTATGGATGGCGTTGCAAGATGCAGTCCCCAAACTGACCAGGTCACGGTACTGCATCTGAAACTCAAGCCTGCTTCCCGACTAGAGAATGGCACTGGGAGCATCACCAAAGGCTCTGAGCTGGCATGGTGGAGTCAGACCCTTTCACAAGAACCCAGTTCCTTCCTTTTGACTTGATATTGTGACCAAAGTACCCCTCTGCTCTACTTGCTCTAGCACTACCTCACAGTTCTTCAAGGGAGACTAAACATGGGCTTTTCAGTGAGGCAACTGCTGAAGACCATGCAAATGCACTGAGGAATGGGCAGCTCAGCTGTACTGGCAGATGCCAGTTTGCCTTTGTATCATACCAGATAAAGACTCTCCCAGAGGCCAGCATTCAAGTGGAAGAGGGTTGTGATGCTGTGAATCCAGGCAAGCTAGGAGCAGATGAACAGGCAGGCAGGAATGAGCTGGAGGCAGACTGGGCCGGTCTGATAGACATCAAATTAAGAGGGCACTGTTGTGGTTTAACCCCAGCCAGCAACTAAACACCACACAGCCACTCGCTCACTCCCCCCCACAGTGGGATGAAGGGAGGAACATTGGAATGGTAAAAGTGAGAAAACTTATGGGTCAAGATAAGAACAGTTTAATAATTGAAATAAAATAAACTAATAACAACAATAATCAAAAATTGTAATGAAAAGGAAAATAACAAAGAGAGAGAAATAAAACCCAAGACAGACAAATGAAAACAATTGCTCACCTCCAACTGACCGATGCCCAGCCAGTCCTCGAGCAGCAGCCCCACCCCCGCAGCCTTCCCCCTAGCTTTCCAGCTGAGGGTGACACCATATGGTGTGGAATATGCCTTTGGTCAGCTGGGGTCAGCTGTCCCAGCTGTGTCCCCTCCCAACTTCTTATGCACCCCCAGCCTGCTCGCTGATGGGGTGGGGTGAGAGGCAGAAAAGGCCTTGACTCTGTGTAAGCGCTGCTCAGCAATAATGAAAACATCTCTGTATTATCAACACTGTTTTTAGCACAAATCCAAAACATAGTCCCATACTAGCTACTGTGAGGAAAATTAACTCTATCCCAGCCAAAACCAGCACACAGTCCCACACTTATTACTGAAAAACACCTCCAGCAAAATCAGCTCCCTGCCCCTGCTCCCTCCTCTCCAAATACTCATGTCACCCATCGTCCGCTCAGCAACAGCTTCTTGTCCTTCTGCCTATTCAGGCTCTGACCAGCCAGTTTTTGCTTCTTATTGAGCAGCTACAAGGTTGTCTAATCCTAATGGAGATTTGTTCTGGCTCTTCTTGCCTTGTCTCTCCCCATTACTAACAAGAAGGTATGGGATTCACTTGCCAGCACACAAGTAAAAAGCTAGTCCTCAAGAGACCTAACAGACCAACTATTCTGTTCTGAAGGAGGATGTGCAGAAGCTAGGCACATCAAGATGAATTAATAGATTTAAAGCCTCTGTCTGGTTAACCCCTGTATGCTTACTCATCTTCTCATTCTGTAATGGCAGGAAGCTGGCCAGATTTAACAAAGTACAACTTGACCTATTGCTGTGTTTTAAAGGAGAGTTTTATATGAGGTTTTTTAAACCTGTGAAAAATCAAGAAATGAAGGGTTAAGAGAACACAGATTCCAGACTTAATCACACTTTCTTCTCACTATGGTAAAAATTGTATTCTGCGTCTGCTTGCAATTTGCACACAGGACATCCTAGAAAAGTCAGTATTTCCTCAATTATGGTGTTTGTCCTCAGCTTGCCTCCAGGTAACAGAATAAGAGGTTTTAAGGCACTGTCGATTAGCAGAATTGATAGCAAATGCTTTTCATCAGGTACCCTGTTTGGAAAGCAACTACGGTGGGAATTCCCAGTTTGTAAATGAGGTCTATTGCCTTTATACTGGCTTACCATATAATGGATTGTAAAAGGCCAATTTTACTGGAGCAGAACTACACAATCTTTCACAAGTCTGGCCTACTGCTGCACAGTTTTTCTTTTCTCTTAAGAGTCTACTATAGGATATAATATATACAAGAAAACTTTAATGCTCTACCCATGCAAGGGGAGAGATTTTATTCTAATACAGAATCGGAAAAGAAGTCTTCCTGCATATTTTTTCTTTCAAAAGCTTTCTTCGACAACAGTATTGTTTGTGCTCTGTTGCAGCCACAAACACAGACAGATGCTGGTAACATTTCTGCCCACTTCAGCCTAGACCATACCACTTCATTAGAGTGCTGAGAATTTGCTGGCTTGGGAGAGGCCAAAGCATGTATTCTCAAGGGACTGAAAGGAAAATGTTCCACAAATGCCAAGCTGGAACTTGGCACTGTGGTCACTCGGCAAATGAATGGCACTGTACATAATAAACAAGCAGAGAGAGGGAGCTTAAATTCTAAATACCCTCTTGAGAAAAGATAGAAAACAGTTCTAGGAACAGTGAACAAAAGCTGTTAGAAACTAAGATCATTGATTTTTGTCATGAATGACTTATGATTATGGCTATGTGGTTGGAACAGGAATGGAAGGTTCTGCAGTACAAAGCACTGCATTCTCTAATCTCGAGTGAGATTTCATTTACGCTCATTAGATAAAGCACAGCATCACATTTGTTAGATCTTTTGGGCTCAAATATTGTATTTTACACATTAATCCAATTATCCTTGCATTTGACTACATCTTTAGATGACATTAATATATCAGCAATTAATAAATGCTTTTTACATTTCCATGTATATCTGTGTAGAGGAAAATATGGTTTAGAATAGCCATTAATTTTCCATTCAAATTATTGATTTGCTTCAAAATGAAACTGATCAAGCTGCAATTTTATTTCCACACCTCCCGTATTTTTATTATGCAACACACAAGCGTTAAAAAATAAGAAAATATATGGCACAGAGCTTAGGCTGCCAACTGGCTACCTGACAAAAGAACAGATTAGGCAAGGTAGCAGGATCTCTGATCCAGCAGATGAACAAGCTATATTCTGCCTTCTGCATATTAACACCATTCAGAGCTGAAGGGAATCTGCTGTGACCCACACACTCTTTAGTTCTATACTGCGCAGCACTCGGGATATTCACCAATCTGTTACCATACTCCATACGCTCGGTATCTTTCACAGTCACCATCCATTACCAGTTCAGTGTTTCATGATGCACTCTTACAAAAGCTTTCAAAACCTTATTCTGCACTGAAACAGGAGTCAGCATCCTCAGAGAGCAATACAGCCTTGTTCTTTACCTCAGAAGGGCTTTAGTCCACATCCAGGCCCATTCTCTTAAAATACATCCAAAGATTAATAGAAAGTGGAAAATGAACCTTCAAGCTCACCAGATAAGCACCTTAAATTTTAAATACCAACACTAAACCACCACTGTGCAAAGTCACATTCTACTCTCTTCTCTTTTCCAGGTCTTTTGCAGCTTTCCTTTAACAGTCCTTGACTTTCTGATTTGTGGGCCTGAACTACACCCTCCACCAGAGGAATCTAAGTTTGTCTTCTGCTTTTTCTTGGACTTACTTGTTGCTTGAAAGAAATCCAGTTGTGCAGTTAGGCCCAGATCCAGAAAAAAACATAAGCACATTATTTATATATATGAATAGTACCATTGTGAAGGGTGCAGGCTCTTTCCCAATATTTGCCATCAGTCTTTTCTCTGCTATTGCTTCTTTGTTCCCCATTACTGTATGTGGCCTTTCTGTTAATTCCAAAATTTTCCTGTAAATTCACAATGGGGTACAGGCTATGTAGATGATCATCCCCATGACTGAGAGGAGAGGGCTCTCAGAACGGAGACATAAAATGCACACAGAACTGTGTTTAAAAATGAGATGTCAGACAGTTCTCAGCACTGCTTTTTACCTCAAACAATCAACATGTATCAGAACAACTGTTGGCTAGCTTGCTCATTCAGCTTGAGCTTTTAGGAAGATCATCCTGGTAGCTCCTTTAGTTAGGGAAATACCGCTGCAGAAGTAGTGAAGGTTTATGAGTTACAATATAGTTGGGGCATTAAGTACTAAATACTCTAAACTACTTAGAAATAAATAGTATGGATGCTATGATATTGTAAACCTATTAATAATCGTTCACCTATAAGCAGTGGTGTATATTTAGAGGAGAGATATCAACATGTTTCTAACAGTCCCATAAGCAAAATAAAAATTTAGAGATAAGTATTAGCTGAGACTGATCATTAACATGAATTCTCCTGGAAGCAATTTCATATCATCAAGTAATTTCAATTATCCTACTTTAAGCTTAGGGATTCCTGTTGGAGATTCCCATATATTGAACCACATATTTAAAATTACTGATGTGATATTTACTCTAAAATACTAGACATGAACTCTTTGCAGATGTGTCTGACATGGTGCAACTTCACACTGAATTACTTGAGTCCTATGATCAGTATTGCATAAATACCGATGCTGGTCAAACATTCTTCATCATTAACTTTCATGAACTCTAATGGGAGTCAACAGTGTGTCTCAGAGGTGTTCAAAATCTTGCAGAGTCAAAGTCCTGATAGACCTATCACATAGCAGATACTTCAGCTTTCTGAGATTAAAATCAGAAAGGAAACTTGAAAGAGCAATTAAAAAAAAATCTGTATTGAGTTAGTGACATGTAACACATGCAATGTCATCAGTCTGGTTCTCAGAGAAAGGGATAATGGTCTTGGTGCGAAATTTTGCCTCAGCAGTGCATACAGGGTCAAGGACAAGAAGTTGGTCATGCTATAAAAGTACATTCAATACTGTTGTCCTAGTAAAATTAATTCTTCATTACTCAAAACCTGACAAAGCAAAAAAAATTTAATTCAATATTCTTGGGGTGTTTTTAAAAAAGCTTACTATAAGCTTTTGTATTAAAGCTCATTCTAGTTGAACCTTAGATCAGCCAAAGTTATAGTGCTGACAACTTATTAAATGTTTCCAGGTAACAGAAAGAAAATAGCAAAAAGTAAACCATTCAAATATGCTAAACAAGAACAAACTGATACAAAAATAAAACCTACTCCTGTATGAAGCTCCTCAGTTCCAAGCAACGTTAACTCCTTTTATGTTTCATGCATAAAGAAGTACAGAGTCTCACAAAACAAGGGGCAGTGCTTTCAGAGTATTTTGGCTGTGTTATTTTCACAAAGGATCCTTCTGTTTCCTTTCACTTCAGTAGACAATTGCTTCCAATTTCAGTCAACCCGTGAAAACCACCAGAGTCTCCTAAGACTTCATAAAATCACTGAGGCAGACTCTGAAAGCCTCCCTGTACTATACACACCTCTGTCAGGGGTTAACTGTTTCCCTGTAACCACTCTTGTGCGGCCTGCGTACTGGGGTGTGGAGTCTGTATTTTGTGCCCTGTGATACTTATTTTTTTTTTTACTGCTCCAGCAAACTAGAGGTGCTGAAATTATAGTTTGTGCCAGCCAAGAGCAGTTGCTGACTGTAGTGAACTCTCTTTGGGGCAGCCAGAGTCCAAGAATGCTCTCCAGTATTTTTCTGATTGTCAGTCAGCTCTGTCATTAGCTCTAACCCATCACCAGGAAACCCTTCTTCTTCTCTAGGCCCCAGTAATACATGCTCTCCACCTGGATGGGGCAACTGCTGCCCTTTGGATACACTGCAGAACACAAAGGCAGTCGCTCCGATGCCCCTGATGCCCCAGTTTATAGGTGTGATGGCTTTAGAGGCACCACAGTTCTGTGTGTGGAATGTCTTCTTATTACTGAGCTACTTCAAAATCACTCTTACCACAAAGCAAGTTAAAGACATTTTGTGCATCTTTCTACCTACACCTCTGTTTCATGGTACAGTTGAATAGCTGCAGATTTTCCTGACAAAAGGTTCCTTCGCTCAGTGACCATACATCGCAGGTAACAAACACTAAAAAGTGTTTTATCATGCTGGATAATGATACATTCTATAAGCGACCTCCCATTTAAAATCCTGCCAAGGGTCATAAAATGTATTTTTCTTCCTCCTTATCCACTATGCCAGCTGACCATTTCCACTCTGTTAAAGCAACTAAGACCATGGTGAGGCAGGCTGTCCCCCTGCAGCCCATGGAGGTAAACAGTGGGGCAGCTATCCACCTGCAGCTCATGGAGGACCCCATGCCAGAGCAGGTAGATGCACCCGAAGGAGGCTGTGACCCCATGGAGAGCCCATGCTGGAACAGGCTCCTGGAAGGACCTGTGGCCCCTTGGAGAGAGAGGAGCCCACGCTAGAGCAGGTTTGCTGGCAGGACTTGTGATCCTGTGGGGGAACCATGCTGGAGCATTCTGCTCCTTAAGGACTGCACCCCATGGAAGGGACCCAGACTGGAGCAGTTCATGAAGAACTGTAGCCTGTGCAATAGGACCCATGCTGGACAAGTTAGTGGAAGACTATCTCCTGTGGGAGGTACCTCAAGCTGGAGCAAGGGAAGAGTGTGAGGAGTCCTCCCCTTGAAGAGGAAGGAGTGGCAAGAGACAACATGTCATGAACTGACTGCAACCCCCATTCCCTGTCCCCCTGCACTGCTCAGGGGGAGGAGGTAGAGAAATCAGGAGTGAAGTTGAGCCTGGGAAGAAGGGAGGGATGGGGGGAAGGTGATTTAAGATTTGGTTTTATTTCTCAATATCCTACTCTGATTTGATTGCCTATAAGTTAAATTAATTTCCCCAAGGCAAGTCTGTTTTGCCATGACAGTAACTGATGAATGATCTTTCCCTGTCCTTATCTCAACCCACAAGCCTTTTGTTATATTTTGTCTCCCCTGTCCTGCTGAGGAGAGGAGTGACAGAGGAGCTTTGGTGGGCACCTGGCATCCAGCCAACGTCAACCCACCACACAGTCCCTTCTATCAACAAGGGGTAAAATTTTTTCCCTTGTCCTTGTTGATGACTTGCTGCATGGGTTTCAGTTTAAAGCATTTCCCACCTGAACTTTATGGTTCATATTGCATATGTGTAAACATGTATAAAAAAAAAAAATATGTGGCTTATTACTAGCTCTATCCTGCAACCATGATAATAATGTCACCATTTTAGGCTGACAGTTGGTTTCGTATGGTCCTCCCCATCTTCCTTCTTCAAAGCATCCTGTAAACTGTTTAGTCTACTAAGACCAGAAGTCATTCTTCAGGAGGCTAGTTTTAAGTTTCACTTCCTTTCCCAAACTGCTATGCTCTTGCTCAACTTAATGAACTTTGAAAAGGAGTTAAGCTAAAAATGAGAGTCATGGTAATTATGGAATAAAAATACCCACATATGGAGTTACTCAGGAATAGCTGGTCTTGAATAACATCATATAATCAAGCCTGGGACGTATTTTTAAGGTTTTCTTTACAATCATGACAAGCAGGGCTTTTTAAATTCTTTTTTTCTTTGTTTTGCCTTCCAATTCTTTAAAATTTAAACAAAAACTCTGTGGCACAAAACTTGCTTCAGATAAATCGTTCAGAAAGTGCATGAGTATTTGTATCTCCAAGTGCTAGCCTAAATTTCAGTAAAAGATACCCACTACAATGCAACTAGGAACCCAGAATAATTTTCCAGGTGCCTAAGAGCAGAAAAAAAAAGATATCATTTTAATTATATCAGCAAATATGAATTCAGCACACAATGGGAACAAGATGCTGGTCCCTGATGTTAGCTTGGTGACTCAGGTACCATGGCAGGATTTCCTTCCTTCTAAAAATTCTTTAATTGGAGTGGATGATGAGGCATCCATTCCCTCTCCTTTGGACTCAGTACAGCCCTCTATGGAAAGACACAACTGTTTTGGGAAATAGACAATGGAAAATCTTTCTGACAAAGTACAGAAGGCCAACAAAGAGTAGAGCCAAATCCATTTCTGACATCCTTCATGAATTTCAGTGGCACTGTGGCAGAGATTATTACAGCTTACGTGCTAGATGCTCTGCTACAAATTAAAAGCACTGGAGTACCTTCACATATCTGATTCACAGAAACAGCTAGCAGTTAGGACACCTGGCTGTGTGTGTTAATGTTCCACTTCTAGGAAAGCATTGCTAACTTTTTTCTTAGGAAGACAACTAGCTCTTTCCCTGGCCCTTCAGAAAATCTGGGTACATATCTAAGAAACAGAATTATATTGTTGCAGCAATATTGCAATATCATTATTGTTTCTGGAAAAATGGGAAAGATGTTCAAAGGCAGATAACTTGAATTGTGTATCCCTTGTACCCCCTGTATGTGCACAGACAGCAGGATAGAGAGCAGGACAGGCAGCTTAGAAAGCAGTAAGGAGCACTGAAACTGTTTGAACCTATATGTTTAGTGCTTGCTTATTAGACTTTTTTATTAAAGGTACAAAGTCTTTTAACTTCCACACATTCATACTCCAGTGATGAATTAACTAAACCTAAGGAGGAAAAGCTACACATGCAAGCATATACACACACACGTAACCCCACTCCTGCCTCTGTATATACAAAAGAGGGCAATAGTTCTGAGGGAGGATGATTCACACCTGCTGCAAGAGCTGCCTTCCATTACCTGCAACACACTGCAGTGTTGACCTTGCTAGGAACTGATGCAGCAGCCAACTTACCAGCTCAGGAATCACTAAACAGTTATTTTGCTCAGGAGTCTGAAGCATTTTAAGGAGAGGTAAAATGCTGCTGTTCTCTTGTGTTCAGAAGAGTCAAGAATTCACGCACACATTATGAGGCCACCCAGAGACTATGAAATCATCTCTCCGAGATGATCAGAGTTGTCTGTATTAAAGACACCTTGTAGCTTAGTATACTAAAATATGGAAATGTATGTATTCCAGTGAAACCTTGCATTGAAACTGGACAATAAAAAAGGAGGCATGAGTCTGGTCAGACACATTCACAGACTGATTTGCTCCACATTAGTTTTGTTCTGAGGGTAGCAATACTGTCTGGAAACAGTATTAAACTTATTTCAGTAAGAAATTACATAGTACTCTCCAAGATTTATTGGAAGCTGCTATAACCACAAAGTACAGCAGAAATATACATAATATTCAGCATCCTGAAGTCATAATCCTAAGGATAAATCTTTCTGCAAATACCTGAGAAAGCCTAATTTTAGCCAGCTTTCCAGTAAGATGAGATAAACAGAGAGCAAAGTAGAAGACATAATAACAGACCCATACATAGTTTTACATCACTACTATTACAAGTACACAGAGGGATTAGACTGCATGGGATTTCAAGCAGGAGAGGATCTCCACAATATTGTTCTCCTCAAGCCCCATTAGGAATTAATGATGCCTCAAGCAGTATTAACTCTTGCAAATTTCCTTCTGCTGCCACTGCTACATGACTATGGCAACATCACAGCTTCTGCCCAGCCTGCGCTATTAGGGGAAGGGATCTGCAATAGAAATAGAGAAGCACCAATGCCTCAGGGACATCCTACTGACCTGCACATCACTCGACCCCATTAACTCCATATCTGGTATTCACAGACTTTAACATTCCCACAGAGTGCTCCATCTTCCCTAAAGCTCTGGGAGGACAGCAAATGTCAGCTGAGCCTCCCAAAAACTCCCGCTTCGTTTCCCTTCCTGTGGGATGCTGTTTCTGGGGTACAATGATACATGTCTTTGCATACACTTTTAATTGAGCCTAGATTCATTCTGTCAGCAAAATATTAGGTTTATCAGAATAAATGGGTGAGAAAACTTTGCAGCATTATTGAAAGCACACAACCTTTTCTAATTATACACGGCATTAAACTTTTATGAGAGAAACCATTCAAAAATGCTTTGCTTTGAGTGTATTCTCAGATCAGCTAATTTAGTTTGGTCCGTTAAACTGATGAGGCAAACAAAAGTTTAACCCAACAAAGTAAAAATATTCACACGAGGGGGAAATCCCACATTAATCTCCGAGCAGAACAAAAACAAAGACAAAAGCTCATTGCTGGCGCCAAGAGGTAATAAAGAACATGCTGCTGTATCATTAAAAAAACCACCCTGATTCTAAGGCAAAAAGTTTGTTCTAAGGCACTGTTTCCAAGCATACATGTTTATCTTTTCCTCATTTTATTTACCTGCCTGATATCAGCTGATGCTGACTTTTATTTATCTTACTCTATTTCTGCAGCTCCAACTCAGATGCATGTCCCTGCTGTGCAGTACAAACACGGACATAACAAAACATCAGCTCTGTTTCAGAAAGCAAAGAACTTGAGGGCTAAACAGACAAGGCAAGAAAATTGGCAGGGAAAAAGAAGACTCAGAACACCCATTTCACATTGTGCCATTGAAGCACAAAACTATGATCTTACACTGGTAAATAGCAGTAGCATTTTGTCACTGAGATACATAGGGATAGGGTTGCATTTTACATAGTGTACCCAGAGGGACGTGGAACATCCATGGCAGAAGGGAGGACTGAGCCCCAGTCTGCTGCACACCATTCAGAGAGGCTGACACTCTTTCTTTGACTTTTTACCAGCACAAAATACTTTTGTATAGCATAAACACACATATTACATATACATTCTATATAGAGTATGGCATATAACATACTATTTATAACATAGTATATATATCATTTATGCAGTACAATATACATTATACTTACCTCAAAAAAAGCCCAACAACCTCAGAGCCAGTAGCTTTGATGCCTGCTTGGTATTTATTAGAAAAACAGTATGTGGCTCTGCCTCGTAATTTATAAGTGTCAATACCTGCTGGCTGACTTTTGAGAAAGAGGCAATTTGCTGTTGCTGATTTGTGACAGCTGCTGGTAGGCTGGTGGGTGGGCAGCCACCCCTCCAGATCTGTGATTTCACCTTTTGAGAAATAGGAAGTGTGTGCACTAAAAGAGAATGTCAGCTGAGCTAACCTGACCTCCATCCTCAAATCTGGTACTTAGAGAAGTGGCTTTGGAGTCAAGGGGTGTCCCGCTTTACCAGCAGCCATTGCCATGCTGGGCAAATCCTTTCACAAGTTTCCCCATTTGGTGGCTATTGGAGAAAGACAGTGATTGCAAGTGTATAATGAAGACCGGACCTGGATGGAAAACAAGACTTTGCCTAACAAAGGATGATATTTCAAGTTGGGAAGAAACCCTTCAACATTTAAAAAATTCTACACAAGGACATTTTTTTTAAAAGGGAACAAAACCCAAAGAAAATTCACTTCTGCTCCATCAGAATCTTTTGATTCAATTTTAGTTGTTTTTTTTAATAAAAGCTAAGAAGTCAGTTGAAATAGATACATCATTTCAAACAACAAAAAAACCCCAACAAAACTCATTATTCTAAATATGCCAAAACTTAGTCAAATGCCTTTTTTGTTTGCTTTTGTTTTCTTTTCCCGCAAAATTAACATGGGCAAAACTTATCTTTCAAAGCCCTTCAAAATCAGTATCATCCCTGGTATCTTGCCAACCAGCTCTAATAAAAATAACCTACTGTTATGTAATTCTTTGAGATTCACAAATAGGAGGTGATATATATATGTAGTGAACAATACAAATTACTATTGCAGATAACAGAATTTATACTTTTTTGAGCTAAGCTTTATATTCATAGCTATAAAACAAGAACTCCAGCAAAAGTAGGCTGACCTCTCTTGTGTGACGTGATTGACAGAATGAGCTGGTTACACTAAACAATACATTAAGTCCTGCTATTCTAAATCAAGATCTTTCATGACATGCTGTCTTGAGTTTTCTCTGTGACTCCTACTGAATATTTCTCTGGAAAACATTCACTTGTTGTTAGCTTCAAAGTACATATTGCAGCAATAATTGTAAGGGCTATATACTGAATCTTTAAATAGTATTTTGGAATAACTTCTGTAGGCTTACATTCCTAGAAATTCCAGATCGAAAGTGGATATATTTCTAAAAAGATACACAAATTATCAAAAGGAAATGTGGTAGTCAGTGCAGAAACTATTTAAAGAGGATCTTTAGCTGTAGCATGCAGAAACTTAGTCTTGATGGTCATACTGTCATTTTCTTCATTAATATTCTTTTACTCACCTATCATGATGGAAACTGTGCTTAAAATGAAAAGAGCCGCTTCCTTATTGCAAACTTGGTGGTGTTAGGCACAGTCTGAATTTAGTTTTGCTGCAGCATGCATAATTCTGCTGAGGGCAAACAAATGATGCCACTTAGCAATTCTTTGCTGCAAACTTTATCAACCAGCTTCGGCAGCTTCTCTGTATGGTTTAAGGTTGCTGGCCATATGACACCTACGAAAGCAAGCTGTTTTCTTGTTCTGTGCCCTGCAGAAAGGGCTTTGCCTATGTGCTCAAGCTCTGTGGCATATAGTGCTTCATGCTTCATATTTATTGTCTCCTGCAGCAGCTGTGACTACAGATAGATGCTAACCTTGCTCAGGCAGAAAGGCAATACTTTACCAGCTGATAAGTACAAATGTCTGCATCTTATGACCAATTCAGACATTTCCAGTGCTATCTGAACACACAAGCTTGGCTGTCATAGCTCTATCAGAGTGAAGTACAGAGCACTGAACTGGAATTCAGAAAGCCTGAGCTTTGTAACTAGTCCAGCAAATAGACTAAACTTCTCCACATTTGGAGCCATCATGCCTAAAAGAGAAAAAAGGTGATCTATCAATGAAAAGTGTCATGTAAAAGCAGATATAGTATTATTATCATAGCTACTACTGATATGACTTTGCAGTTCTTTTACTAACCAGAGTTAGGTCCAAGCACGTTTGTATCCTAATGCTCAATTTGCAGGCCAAATTTTGCCCACCTAATGTCACATCTTAAAATACCCTGAGTGTAGGCTTTATGTGTGCAAGGTAACAAACATACCATTCCTTTTCTTTCAAGGCTGGTAACATTTTCATTTAGGATTAAAACATTAGCTGTTGTTTTAGCATTTTTGTTGGATTTGCTCTTTGGAAATTACTTGTGAGTTCAGAACTAGGGTAGGGAACTCCACCCCAAAGGAAAAATTTCTGAGAAGTTATGAGTTCCTAAAATAGAAGCACAGAAAGATAAGACTCTCTGGGTTTTTTTCCTTTATTAGTTCAATAGCCATAGCAAAACACCAGAGGTACATCACTCTGTGACCTGAAATTATGCATATAATTCAGCCCCTTTATCTACTAGATTTTCAGGGACAAACAAGTGTCATCTTGTCACACACAAAGCACCTCAGATATTAATACAGGTTCTACCTGCATCAAGACAGCAAAAGTTTATCCCAATTTCACATGCTGATATAATTTTAGAAATAGAATGGGCAAAGTTTGAAAAAAAGATCAATCCATCAAATACAAGAGTTTTCATTAAATCCAGATGGTACAATAGCATTAACAGTGGACACCTCTGTTTCAACCACAGGAAAAAAATGGAATTTTCCTCTATATCCAAGTTTTATAGTTTTAACCAAGTCAGTAAAATCTATTTTTATGTACATAAAAGAATTACATACGTAAGTGTTATTTAAGGAATACTTGTACGCTTTTAACATTTCTGTGACTGCAGTCCAGTCCTGAAGAACTTGCCAATGCCCAGGAATCATGTTTTAGAAGAGAACAAAATGTACTTTACAGAGAAATTAGTGGTAAAAGCAGATTAACTTGTTCTGAAGAGGGTTTTGGTATGTGCCCTTTGAAAACTATATGCCCCAACCATTTACAGCTACAGTGAGTCAGAGATGAGAACTGGGCAAGGCAAACTCCTCAGAGAGAAAAATGACTCACCAGAATCTGCTTAGACTGAACTCCCTGGTCCTGATTTCCTTCTCATAAGAAACAACAGTATGGGAGACAAGGGGGTGGTCAGATGAAGAAACATTTGCCGCAGTAGGGCCACATTTTCCCTAGCCCTTTATCATCTGCCTTAGTTGATAACTTCTTCTTCATATGTGGAATTGTAAGGAGAGGAATTCTGATCTCACTGAAAAAGCAGGTACTTACAGGGGAGAATAGCAATGATTCAAATGCAAGGAAAGAAAATACAGATAAAATGAAGGGCAAAGTTCACCGACAAAATTAGCAATGACTTGATGGTCTTAGAGATGGTCTAACTTAGAGAGAACAGAGTGTCATACGTCGCCACTATTGGTAATTACCAATGTTTTGTTCTGTATGTGATCCCCTTTTCTTGGAAAAGCCAGAACCTCCCTTGCTGTGCTTCAATCACAGACAGCCAAGGCTGGTCCTACGTTTCTGCCCCCGACTCAGCAGAGATTACATGCAAAAGCTAATTCATCTTGGGACTGTAATGTATCTTTCCAGAGGCACACTCAGGGACAAGAGCCCTTCAAAGCGGTTGTCAAAGCACTCAAACATAAGGAAGGAGTCCTTAGTGTGGACTTAGCAGAATCACAGGGTAGGACTGGCGATGGAAAAATATGAAGAGGACCATCATCATACCCTACTCTGTGGAGCAATGTAGACTAATGTCTGTAAAAGGAATACCAAAAACATCTGCTCAAGAAGGAGCACTGGCACTGTTGGGTGGGGAGCTTGCTGGAGGTACTGATACCCAAGTAGGTCTTTGGCTGAGAACTGCATTGAACAGAGCCAAGCTGTCTCTGATGTGCCACAGCTGTCAGTGAGTCAGCACAGGGGCCGCCTACGATAGCAGAAAGAAAAGGTTCGCTCCTTCCCAGGCTAACCTCCCAGGGCAAACATGATCATCCCCATCCCAAGTGGATTTAACGAGTCACCAGGAACAAAGAGCACGTACTCTTCTCTACTTATGGCAAGAACTGCTTTTCACACTTTTTATAAGGTTTCCATCCTATTCTCTGTCCATAAAGATCCAGCTGTTGAATTTAATTTGTTTTATTTGAAATAGCACAGGGCAAATGAGTATGTCACAATGGGACATGGAGCTTTCCTCATCATCTTTTTTTTAAAAAGAGTTTAGTCTTGGTGCAATCTCATTCATTCCAAATACTTCCCCCCAAATATTTATTTCCAGGGAAAAGACAGGAATGATCTGACAGTAACCAGAAGTGGAATTAATTCTTCCCTGGTATAAAAGGGAATCAAAGCAACCTCGTCATTCAGTTTAGTGGCAGAATATTAATGAGGGGCTTCCACAGGCTCCTGAAATCATGTTCTGCAATGAAGTCCAATTTAATTTAACATGATCCCTGCCATCTTGAGAAATACTGCACATTTCAAGCTGCCACTCAACCCTAGCTAAAACCCAGCACTAGCCTTTCAATGCATTTGGGTTTCATATATACTAATATATTTATTTTGGGTGGTCTGGGTTTTTTGTGGTTTGGGGTTTTTTTCCCCTGAAGCAGCCAAAAATTATTTATACGTTGCTTTCAGGGTTGATAGGCAGTTTACTTCATTATCGGCATTAACCATACTACTTGAATTTTCTGTTGTTTAACAGCATCCTAACTGATTAAAAAAAAGGAGGAAAAAGAACACTGAGTGCCTCTGCAGGAGACTGCCTGCCCTGTGTGAAATTAATGACAGAGATCTGCTGAATCTCAATACTTCTCTAAAGAGGTTCATACAGACAGTGCCTAAGACCAGAGGTCTGAAATGAAAAATATTTCTCAGCTTTTAGACTAGTTAATCCAGCATTTCTCCCCTTGCTTGGAGATCACTTTGATCAGAGGTCACTTGTGATGCTTTTTAAAGACACAATTAAAAATTGTGGTACATCTCAGCAAGCATTTGAGTAGAAACAGTGAGCCAACTACAAAACTACAAATCCAATAATTTTTTTTTTAATTTATTCCCCAGAAATATATGTGGCTTTACAATCCACGTGTATGTATCACCATTAAAATGTGGGTAAATATATCAAAGAATGCAGCTATGACACCTGGATTACGCTCCACTTGACGTCAACTCATTCTCACTCAGTGCAAGCTCTCAACAGTTGTTTTACATATAACTACCAATGAGATTTGGCAGAAAGCAGTATTTTAAGGAGATGGTTTGAAATGTTATGACTTTGGTGTTATGTCTTGGAAGTTTTCAACAATGAGCCAGAAATTTCTAGTGGACACTGTTGTGATTAATATTTATTTCTTATTTGCATCACTATAATAACTAGGAACCCTAAAAGAGGATCAGCCCATCTTCTATGAAAAGAACTATGCAAACATTGCATAATAAGTCCTCAAAGAATCAACAACCAAAACAACGATTAACAAGCCATAACCTGAGCCAAAATCAGACCTGGTAGACAAACAAATTCACATCGGCAGTACGCTTTAAACATAAGAAATACAGCTGTCAGAAAACCAGATACACTTGGAAAAGTACTGCGACTTGAATTGATTTGGTATTGGGCAGGTACTCAGAGAAGGACCTCTCTTTGAACTGGTATCTTCTTCATGATTTTCTTATTTTCTCAGTCTTCTGAAACTAACGGGTAAACCACAGCCATCCTGCATTGCTGTCATACAAGAAATAATATCAGGTTCCATGTTTTTACTGCTCTCCAGTGTGTTACCCTAATAACTTAAGTGAAATGTTCAACTTATTGCACATCTCTGGTGAACTTTTTCCTTTCTAACTGCCAATATTAAAACAGAATTATGAAGGGCATTAATTTAAAAGTACATGAATCCATATTACTCCTCCATTTTTATAGGTGGTTACTTATTAAATATTTGATTTATTATCACTGAATCATAGAATCATTTAGGTTGAAAAAGACCCTCAAGATCATTGAGTCCAACCATTGTACAACTTTTTTACTTTACATCACAGGAAACAAAAAGGCATGGGAAATATAGGTATGGTGATAATGGCTAAAGATTATGTTTCAATTCTATTACTGTAGAAAAAAAAATACTATTCTACTAGCTGTTAATAACAAGATGATGCCAGTATTACAAAGAAAAGAATGAATTTAGAAAAACTGGGCAAACACAATTTCAATATGATTTTTTTTCCTAAACTATTATGAAGCACATAAATTGTCTTGATTTTATTTGGTATCTATACAAATTATTCAAAAGATTTGAGACTAATTATGTTCTCATTTGCACTAATTTGCTCTATTTACAGCAATGAAACTACTTATATTTTGCATCAGTGTAAGAGAAAAAATAGAAAGAGTTCTTCCTAGTATAAATTATTTGATTTGATTCAGTAAGATACTGTTTTTTTGACTGATTGCTATCAAAAACTTTTATCAATGAGATTACTGCAAAGAAAAACAATGAAAAAGTACTGAAATGTTGAAAATGTCTAAGATGCCCACATACCCAAATTTATGAATTTCATTTTGATAGTAGCATTTTTCTTTAAATGGCAGAAGATATGAATTAGAGATGAAGCCACTGCCAGTAATCACTTGCAACTAATATTAGAAGTTCTGGAAAGTAATTTCATGCTCTTTATCAGCTTTTTTTTCCTCTCACCACTATAGAAGTACACTGTTTTCTACAGCCAATCTTCTCTGCAGACAATCTATCATTCTGATAATGTAACGTAATGACAGAAAATTAGCACTTAATTTTTAGTCCTGCTCTTCCAGAAACTCTCTATTTGTTATTTTTTGAACAACCAGAAACTGGAACTTGTCACAGAAGGATGAAATCTGTATTGAATCACAAAATCTTTCTCAACACCTTCAAAGATAAAATTTTAACTTAAGTTAAAATGAGATACAGAAGAACTAAAACCAAAGTAAAAACACAAATTTAAGTAAAGGATATTTCCAGGAATCTGAGTATCAGTTTTAAGTAAATCATCATTCAAATAATATTTAACCGAACTGGGGATGAGCAAACAAATGAATTCGTCATGATGATCCCATGGAAATGAATGATAAAAAAGCCAAAAACCTCGGCTTTGATGCAGTATATGAGTATCAATTGTACCTCTTGAAATCCGGGAGATTCTTGATCTGTTTTGTCCCCATCTCTCTACATGCTAAATAATGGACATAGGGGATGCTTTCAGCTAAATCTGTGAAACTAACTGTACCAAATCAGCTACTGACTTGGAAGCTGAGAAGAAAAATAAAATACCTCAGCCTGAAGTGTTTATTCAATTTTTCTCTAGAGAAACAAACAAGGAAGCCTATAAACAGTGCTGCCACCTTGGAAAGGCTATTCTTCCTTACTGTGACATGTAAATATGCTTAGATACAAAATGTTCTGAAATGGAAATCTGAAGCAAAAAAATAAACTCAAAATACTTTGACTTTTGATAAAACATTTGAATTTCTGATAGGGTTTCTTGACCAAATTGTTGAATTCACATATAGTTTGCTTAATCTAAATCGGCATTATTTGCAAGTGAATAAAATATTCAACTAATATATTTTACCATCAGCCAACAATTGAAGCTGAACATGCTAAAAAACAGCTGGCCCATCACATTTCTTTCAGAAAACACGCTGTTTACTCCACGCCCTCATTCTTTCTCCCAGAGCAAGCTCTCTTGTACTTGTTAATTCCACCCCAGAAGATGACTAGGGAGCAGAAAGGATGGTTTCATGCATTTCTTCTCGTGGCATAGATTTGGTCAACCTCTCTCTCTCCTTTCCTCCCTCCCAGGCTTACTATTCCTTTGCTGGTAGACAAAACTCAAGTCTTCCACACCCTGTCCAGACTAGCCCATTGCCATACATATCCACCAGAAGTTAATGCTCCCTCAAGTCTATGTAGTTGATTTGCTTGTCAATGGGTCTTTAAACTTGTGCTATTAAAGCAGGAGCAAAAAACAGGAGAGGAAATGGTTTATCTCTGATGGATATACCAATTCAGAGTCAAGGGATGGAGATGAGAAGTCCAGGAGAGCACAGGACGTTGAAGTTGGGAGTTGTTTAGTTTTAAAAGAAAATGTGTAAAAGATTCCTACAGGGAAAGGAGGAAACAGAAAACTGCTTTGTTCCCTTCATGAAAAAAAAAGAGGTTCATAGAATAAACTTAATCCTTTTAATTATGAAACTATTTTATTTAAAACAGTCAAGTATTTTTTAACATTCAAGTGCATTCTCCTTTAAAAAAGGTGTGTGCTCAGCATCTTAACTAGCTTTAGAAGAGGATGAAGGGTGGCTCCTAGACTTGTTGTTTCAAGCTGAAGTGCTGTGAGACACATAATGTGACACCAGTCTTCGTCACTAGTAGACTTAACGTGAGTAACGCACACCATGAGGCTTAGTGGGGAACACAGCTCTTTGAACAGCCGAAGGCTTAAAGGCCAAGTTACAGTCATTGTTTCCATGTATGCACAAGAGAGAGCTCCAACCAGAGAAAGCATTTATGCACCATTTGAGATTCTCCTGAAATAGCACCGGGAAAAGCTCCAGGGAAGCCAATGAAATTACACAAGCGATCCATCTGTTTGACAAGCTTCATCTCTGCAAGGTTTAACATAGCAAACAGAAAGACACCCTCAACAAAAGTAAAAATCTATTTCCAAACAGAACCCTAGTAAGGAAAATATTACCAGTCCCTCAAAAAAAGATCATGAAATCTCAAACCTTGCAGATTTTTGATAGTCTTAATTATCTTCAGATGTCAGGGCACTTATGTTCACATTGTCAAGCTTTTCTTCACAGCTACTATGGCCAGGAGCTTTCTTTAATTAAGAACTAACATTCCCAAGCTGTATATAAACCAAGCAGATTTTATAGACTAGAACCTCATCAGTGACCCTGGGGGTGCCTGCTTAATCCACACAGCTGGGTTCACTTCCAGTGAAAACTGAAGCAAAGAGGACAAAGCATGTGCAATAAGGTTTCATCCCAGCATCGAGCTAGGGCAGGTGCAGTGTTCCTGCACAGGTCCCAAAATTAGGAGGTGCTCCTCTCAATAGTTCTTAATAGAAGAACTATTGCATCTGATAACAAATCAGTTCTAATCTCAATTTCAAAGCTGATAATTTAAGGAAAACACACCAAATGACATAAGACTGATTTAAGATACAAACTGGCAACACTCAAAAGTACTACTTTTGTACAGCATGTTCATGAAGTATTGACTGTGCTATATATCCATAGTGTGGAGCCATTGCCTGGGAGAGTTACAGCCTTCCATGAAATTTGGGCAAATAATTCCAAGTCTACCACCTATTACAAACAACAGAATTTGACCAGTTGACTCAACACCACTAACAAAACTGCAAAACAAGGGCGAACAAAAAAGGAACAAACAGCTCATTAGCCTGTACCAACTGAAGTCCAACATTCTGTTCTATACTTGGGCAAAACTCCAGTCAGCTCCAGTGAAGAATACAAGAGCTGGACTGTGTTGTAAATGTTAGGAGATACACTGAAGCTCTCTGAAGAACTCACAGTTCTTCCATGCCAAAACTTTTAATGAAATTATCTTAACTGTCAGTTGTTGTAGTATTGCAGTGAAAAACAAGCTGTTAAAGGCCAGGGGGGGGGGCGGGGGGGGGGGCCTCTCACTCTTTTTCCTTAGGGTGCAGTTATATGTATTTATTCTTCATTTGGTAACCCATATCTGTTATTGCTAAGTTTTGTGCATCATTAAGAAAGCTGTTTATGAAAATGGTATTATACAGCTTTCTGTTATTTGAAAGACATGGAAATTTTATTCAGTTGAAATTTCAGCTATTGGTAACTGAAGCGTTGCTTGTATGTGTCCAGCTTCTGCAACACCTCAATAAAATGGCCAATTAAAATGTTACAGGTTATGCTCACTTCATCTTTGAAACAGACTTGACNTTATTATTATTATTTTCTCTTTCTGTGCTGTCCTATTAAACTGCCTTTCCCTCAACCCAGGGGTTTTACTTTTTTTTTCCTGATTCTCTCCCTCATCCCATTGGGGCAGGGGGAGGGTGAGCGAGCGGCTGTGTGGTGCTCAGTTGCCGAGTGGGGTTAAACCACACCAATCAAAAAATCCTTATCTGAATTCAACACAACTGCAATGATAAAAATACAAGATAAATAGAAAAGAAACACAAGAAAAGGAAATTGAAGGAAGAAAAGAAATTTTTTTTTTTTTCATTTTGTTGTAAGCATTCTTTTTAAAATTACTGCTGATTGCTCACACTTCCTTTATGTCAAACTACATTACTGCAGCATGTGTCGCAGCTCTGGTCTAGTTTGGATCAGCAACAGCGCCACGTATCATATGATTGTGGCTCAANTCTCTGAAGGACTCACAGTTCTTCCATGCCAAAACTTTTAATGAAATTATCTTAACTGTCAGTTGTTGTAGTATTGCAGTGAAAAACAAGCTGTTAAAGGCCAGGGGGGGGGGCGGGGGGGAGTGCCTCTCACTCTTTTTCCTTAGGGTGCAGTTATATGTATTTATTCTTCATTTGGTAACCCATATCTGTTATTGCTAAGTTTTGTGCATCATTAAGAAAGCTGTTTATGAAAATGGTATTATACAGCTTTCTGTTATTTGAAAGACATGGAAATTTTATTCAGTTGAAATTTCAGCTATTGGTAACTGAAGCGTTGCTTGTATGTGTCCAGCTTCTGCAACACCTCAATAAAATGGCCAATTAAAATGTTACAGGTTATGCTCACTTCATCTTTGAAACAGACTTGACAATTATATTTGCAAATACTAACCAGCCTCCTGAATCACCAACACTGTAAAATCCCACTTCCTAATACAGCCTGATATTCAGTGCTACTTTTTTTTTTGCTTTCAAAGATAAATCAAAATCTAATGAAAATATGGAAACTATTTTGACAAAAAGGAAATCTGCCTATTTATTATTCCTCTTCTTGAACTGTTCTAAAACTCCAGCATCTTGTCCCAACGGTATGAGTGAGGTACGTAGTATCACTAAAATTTAGCAAAGGGCTGCCACAGTTCACTATTACTGGTCAGAATAATTTGCAAATGTCCAAAAAGAGCTGCATCAATGTCCTGGTTTCAGCTGGGATAGAGTTAATTTTCTTCCCAATAGCTGGCATAGTGCTGTGGTTTGGATTTACTATGTTTGAGAACAATGCCGATAATAAGCTGATGGTTTAGTTGTTGCCCAATAGTGCTTACACCAGTCAAGGACTTTTCAGCTTCCCATGCTCTGCCAGGGGCACAAGAAGCTGGGAGGGGGCACAAGCAGGACAGCTGACCCCAACTGGCCCAAGGGCTATTCCATACCATATGGCGTCACGCTCAGTATAGAAACTGGGGGGAGTTGGCTGGGGGGCAGCGATCGCTGCTCGGGGCCTGGCTGGGCATCGGTCAGTGGGTGGTCAGCAATTGCATTGTGCATCACTTGCTTTGCATATTCTTTTATCATTATTATTATTATTATTTTCTCTTTCTGTGCTGTCCTATTAAACTGCCTTTACCTCAACCCATGGGTTTTACTTTTTTTTTCCTGATTCTCTCCCTCATCCCATTGGGGCAGGGGGAGGGTGAGCGAGCGGCTGTGTGGTGCTCAGTTGCCGAGTGGGGTTAAACCACACCAATCAAAAAATCCTTATCTGAATTCAACACAACTGCAATGATAAAAATACAAGATAAATAGAAAAGAAACACAAGAAAAGGAAATTGAAGGAAGAAAAGAAATTTTTTTTTTTTTCATTTTGTTGTAAGCATTCTTCTTAAAATTACTGCTGATCGCTCACACTTCCTTTATGTCAAACTACATTACTGCAGCATGTGTCGCAGCTCTGGTCTAGTTTGGATCAGCAACAGCGCCACGTATCATATGATTGTGGCTCAACACCACAGTATTTGCTTTTATCATACTGAGCAAAGGCAACTTGACTACCTACCTCTACATTTGAACTTAGATTTCTGCTCTCATCTTACTCTACAGAAGAAAAATGTATTGACTGAATATTTTTCACATAGATCTTTTTAACCATATATGCTACCAAGTATTAAAGTTAGAGAAGGTAAGTATATGAATGGCATGTTATGTTTTAAGTACAGAGCAGGGAGGTTTGTGTCAGTCTAATTTCTGTGGTAATTTAGTCCCATGTCTGACTGGCCTGAAAAACATTTGACATCTGAACATACAGATTTTACCTATAGAGAGCTGCACTGTGTAAAGCAGAGAAGGTTACTGATGGTGGCTTGTGCTTGAGGGTTTTAGTTGGCTGGTTAGATATTCCATGGAAGATGGTGACTATCAGGGTCAAAGCAGTGATACAATTCAAAATTCAGTGGGAATTTTGCAGAGAAGGGGAAGCTTGAGTGCGGCACTGATGATTTGTGAGGCAGAAGACATTTTTCAGTAACATTTTATACTGGATGGTGCCTAAGTTTGGCAGAGTCCACTTCCAGATAGACAGCACTGTTGTAACACAACCGAGAAATGACAAAGGTGTGAATCCTTGATGCCAGATTAAGATAAAGTCTTTTAACTACCCACTGAAAATACTCACTTGCAGAGGGGGACAAAATCCTAGTTTGTTGAAGGACCACAAAAGCTGTTGTACAAAAAATATAATCTGATTATTTTCCTTTACTGACTTTCCTAGACTGTATGCAGTTTGTTAGTCTAACGCCTTTGCCTCTATTCCTAGTCCTGCATTTGTGTAAATCCACTTACTTAAAATAAGTTATTCATTGCTTCCATTAATGTAAATGAGATCAGAATAAAGTTCCACTTTATATGTAAACATGGGTGAACATGCATCTGTATACAGTGCCATGCTATGCATCACAGTATCTCTATTTGCTACAGATGTTCAGACCCAAATTGTATTAATCTTTTTCCCACCCTGCCAAGGGAAAAATACACATAAAGGGAATAACATTTTAACCCTCCTGCTAATAAAACAGCAACAGATGCATATTGAAGTGGGAACAATATGCTTCACTTTTGTGGTGGTGTGCCTGTAACACATCAGATGTGCTATGGAACAAATTCTACAAAGCCCGAACATTAGCACAGAAAAAAAACCCCAAACAAAACAAAACCAAAAAAGAAACTCCTGATATTTAGGAAGACAACAATGTGAATGAAATGTTCCATGTACTAAGCGTTAAGAGCCCAGCCCAACTCTCTCCGAAGTCAACAGGAAATTTCTCATAACTAAATGTTATGAAACAGGGCACCACTGTGGTAAAGCCACTTGTAAAGCATAGCTCTCTTTCTGACTTTGACCCTCACGGAAAGAGAATAAAACACTACCTGAAAATGAAAAATCCTGTATAAGATCAGTTCAGACAACATTAAATTGTACCCATACACATCAAATAGCTGATACTGCTTTCATCATTGTCAGCCACTGTGGTAGTTAGGACTGATATGTAAATACTTGCTTAAACATCTTTACTTCAGCACAGTGCTTCCATAAAAATGCTTTGGTGGCCAAAAAAAAATCTATTCTAAGCAGGTTATCTTTACTGCTTTTTTTATTTTCTACTTTTCTTTTCCGCAAAACTGGCAGTTCTTCAGGACTCTTTGCTGTTGCCTCTCATATTCTCATCATTTATTGAAAATCTGCCTGAAGGCTGAATTCACAAGCATGGCAGTAGCACTATTTATTTACCAGCCTCTTTTACTCTGCTATTAGAATTGCAGCACTAGCACAATCTAAACAATTTATAGAGTGAATCAAGGATCCTAGCTCTTCCAAATAAAACGTGTGACTGAAAGCAGGTAGTACAAATGGCTCATGACCCCCTGGGAGGATGTGACTAATGTGTAGCTGTTGCTGGACACAACTGCCCGCTGCTGGATACAATTAAAACAGGTTGCCTTATATCTCTGGCCCAGAAACTGCTAGTTATACTCATCACTTGATCTGATTTCTCGATGCAAATATTTCAGGGAAATTTGTTTGTTTGTTTGTTTGTTTGTTTGTTTGTTTGCTTGCTTGCTTTAGGGATCTTTTTTCCCCAGGTTATGCCATTTCTGCATGCAATAATACACAATACATTATTTGTGCTTGCCCTGGAAAGAAGTCCCAAAAGGCTCTAAAGTCCATCAGGGACTAGCTGATCAGGAGTGCTGATATTACTGCATACAGACACAGGCACGGAGCACTATCCTCCTGCAGAAAACTTCAGTTAGCTGGGATTATAGTGAATTATTTACATCCTGCTTTCTATTTTACAATTCAGCTAACCCCAGGGAGAAATAAAACTCCACCCACACAAGCAAAATCCTACAAACCCTCTTTTTTCTCCTTTTCTTTTTCCTGTTATTTGGACTGTTCATAACCTATGAAAGTTTTCATATAACATCTATAATTTCACCTATATCCCTATTCTCCTGTGTTCTCCTCTAAACCAATATGCAGTTTGAAATTTGCAGGCAATTTGAAATTTCCAGGCAACTTGGATGATTTTCTCTCCTTTCATATCCTATCGACCTTCCCTGCATTTTGTTGATTCAGCTAAGTCCACGGTGTCATTTCACAGCTTCAAGGCCTCAGCTGGGTCCAAGAAGCTGCCCACTTCCTCATTAATGGGTTTTTTTCCTTCCCATTAAATAAATGTGACGCTCTGAATTTTAGCTACGTTTCTGTAACTGCTTTATTATACCTTGCACTTCCCTTCCCTCTTTCACTGCTTTTCATCAATAAGCCCAAGTTACAATTTCTGCCTGAATCCACATAAGCTTTGGTAGCTATGGCACAGTCTTGCCAGAGATTTGAGCAATTAGACCTTCGCTTGTTTTTGAAATCGCAGACAGAAATGGGCTGCCTGGGTAGCAAATGCAACTAATCGAAACTGGATAAATATCTCTGCACTCAAACATCACTTCGCATTCTGTCAGACATGCGAAACATGGAGAATTGCTTCACTTACAGGTCTCATATTGTGTTCAAAATTTGCTTAGTTCAACTCTTTTGAATACCTGATTTCAGCACTGACACATAAGAAACAAACCACAGGCTCAGAATCTGCCATCTTTACAAAGCCTAAATAAATATTTCCGTTTTGTCTCAAAGAATGCCTTTCAGGTGCTCTGAAGGCAAGAGCAAGGCAGTGCAGAGATGGCTGCAGGAAAGTTTTTTAATTCTGATTCAAATTGAGAGTAAAACTTCCTTGCAGTTCGGCAGGGTTGAAAATTGTGGGGTTTTAGTTCATATTTGTCCTTTCTCTGAAGAATATCTGCATACAGCATTGTCTAGCAAAAAGCTGCAAGCAGATCATTACATGTTATAAATTCCGAAGCATTTAAAATAACAACCCTCTCCAAACAGCTTTGGGGCTTTTTAAGTAGTAAGAGACAATGGAAGGCATTTATAAAACAGACAGAATTTCAGCAGCAATAGATTAAATTTTAAAGATGAACTGATTTATTAAGCAACATCTGTTCTGTTTTCAGGATATCCCATCACCATCTCCTCATCACCTTTTCCTTACACATTCTGCTTCTTTCATTAACCAGTATTTGCTATTTCAAACACAAATGAACGTGGGCAGGTGAGGTGGAGGTGTCGCACTGTATGTAAGGGAGAGGTTTGATTGTACAGCCCTTACAATTAGTGATGATATGGTTGAGAGCCTCTGAGTGAGGATTAGGGGGATGGAAAACAAAGGAGATACTGTAGTGGGAGTCGACTACTGATCGCCCAGCCAGGATGTAAGCACTGATGAGTTATTCCACAGGCAATTAGGAGAAATTTCTGGATCAGCAGCCCTGGTCCTTATGGGAGATTTCAACTTCCCAGACCTCAGCTGGGAATATCATACTGCTGTGACAAGCAGGTCTTGGAAATTCTTGACGTTAGTAGGAGATAACTCCTTCTCATGGATACTCAGTGAGCCAACTAGGAAAGATGCCCGCCTAGACTTGCTATTTGTGAACAGAGAAGGACTCATGGGGGATGTGGTGGTAGGTGGCTGTCTTGGCCACAGTGATCATGAGGTGGTTGAATGTATGCACAGCAATGGCAACACAGTGTAAAGCTAAGGAAAGGTTATTTCTAGGAAGAGCCTGGGTACAGAATAAAATTGTTCTCCAAAAATACATTTTGCCTTCCAGTAGCCATTAAATTCTCTTGCCAAGAGCTTTCTAGGTTATGAGCTTAACAAAAGTGGAACTTAAATGCACAAAAATAAATCACTCAAAACAGATTATATACATCTCTATGGGATATACACAGTACAGATATGTATTACAATGTTCAATGGCAGAGATTGAAAAAGCAAATGAATTATGTGCTAAAGTTATTCATATAGTATAAAAAGCTACTCAGTTGTTTGGGCTTTTTACAAGTAAAGGCTCTGGTTGTCTTTGGAAGAAAAAAAATGAATATATGTTTGAAATGCAGCAAATTGCTTTGAAAAAAGAGTATTTCTCATCTTTAATCTGTATTCAGTAAACAAATATTCTGTCTATAGCTGAAACAAATACATAATAAAATATTCTAGTAGGACAGCTGAAGCAGCAAGCCATTACTCTGCTCTGTTGTTCAGTTTAGATACTTCTTAGATTTCATGTTCAAAAGTTGTTGTTCAGGAACTGCACTTAAAACAATCCATTAATAATAAGAGTATTTATGGCAAATACTGTCTTTGTGCCATTTTAAGCATTATTCTTGTTTATAAGTGTATAGACAATTGTTTTTTCTATTTTATGAAGTGTGAAAGAATCAGTCACGTTATATTAATGCATAACTCTAAGAATTAAGAGAATCAGAAAGTGACAGCTGATGGTTATGTACTCCATATCCTGCTACTCAAAAAAGCAAGTTTTACAGTCAGATTCCATTTTTTCTCTCAATAGCCAAAGACAAACCCAAATCCAATATAAAATACTACTAGGTTGTGACTTGTTCCATATGCTTGCTGAAAACCATCACTGCTGCTCATTACTTTCTTGTTGTTTATATACAGTCCAAGCTATAAATTGCGGTTACTTCTTTTTCCCTTTTGGTCCACTAGTCTACTGGAAAACAGCAGACATTAAGAAAGAGAGTGTCCCTAGCCCTACTAAAGAGACTTGTGATTATCATAAAATTTTACTTCCCGTTTCATTGACCAAATTGAATTATTCCCAAAGTCAAATCATATTTTCCCTTCAGTGTGTACTGTCCATCCTTCAAGGCAATCCTGGAGTTAGTTTTAATATTCCTTTAGACTATTAGATGAGTTTTAGGCACTGAAGCTTACCCCGAGTGGGTACATTTTAAGACAATGTAGTGATAACCATCTTTGCTTTTTGTGATGATTGGCTGTAGAAATATTGGACACACTAACAGAGAATATTTATTGGCCTTTTTAAACTACGCCACCTGTTAATTTTTTTTCAGAAGATTAATTTCTATCCAGATCAGCTAAGTTAAGTTTTAAGAGGCTTTCTCATATAAAATCCACAGTAAGAAACCTGTCTGACAGCTTTTATGAGCTTCCTTTCACAAATTCAAAAGCAAGGAAACACACCTCTGTAAACACAGACTAGGACATTGCTAGAAGCTAACAGTGTGGATTTTGTCTCTTCACACTCAAGCATGAGTCTCGCATTCATCAAATTATTCAAATGTATCCAAATGATAAGAAATATCCAGGTGCCAGTCACTAAAAAACCATTGAACTGAGAATGAACAGACAGAGGCAGACTCAGAAAAAAGGGTATGGAAGAAAATGCAAATTAGTAGTTTAAAAACAGTAAGTCATCAAGCCTACTTTGTGTATCTGAGAGTGCAGATGCAGTATATATATATAAAATGACAGAATTACTAAAGGGAATATGCAATGCTGCATTAAGAAAAAAATTTGCAAGGTGACAAAACATCATACCAAGTTACTTAAGTTTGTAATGTCCAGAGAAGACCGTAGGAAACTGCAGAAAGACCTGAACAAGAGCATTATGATAGCATAATTGAGTATTTAATATGCACACTGAAGAGCATATACATTTAAGAGAAATATATAAATCTCCTGTACAGTTTACCTGTATCCAGAGATCTGCATGTTATTAAAGAAAGCCAGATAAACTGCATTTAAAAAATAGAAAAAAAAAAATCCCCAAATCCTACTACCATTACTACAGGCAATACCTTTATATGAATAAACAGTACAGTCTTGCCTGGTGTGTTCTGTGGAGCATTGGACACCTACCCTGTAAAAATATGTATCCAAATCAGAAATGGTTGGTTATCAACAAAGAAAGGTGAAGGGATGTAAGGATTTGTACTTCACATCAGGAAGAGCAATACTAAGTGACATCAAGTATATAATGTATATGATGAGTGGAACACTGAGCAACTACCATTTCTGACCTGTGACAGGAGAATAAGAACATATACAATCAAATAAAAAGAAAGTAAATTTCAAACTGATGAAATGTATTTTCACAGAAACAGAAATAAAACTAAGGAATTCATTCCCAGAGGCTGTCAGATATCTACCAACGTGCAAAAGTTAGACTGAAAATCTGCATTCCACTGGAGGTACCAAGCAGTAGCATAAGACTGGTAAAGATCTTGGAAAGGACGTTAAGACTGGCTACTTTACAGACTTGGCCAATCTCGAAATAGAGATCAGAAGCCTCAAGACAGGAGGAGTCTGCCAAGCTCTTACATCTTTCCTTGAAGGACCAGACACTGTCCACTCATTCGATAAAGAGCTAACTGACATTGGGCCTAAATCTAAATGACAACTCTTGTATTCTTTAGAGGAAAAATCAACCTAAGTAACTCTCTCAAATTCCTAATTCTGTCCATAGGGTACACCTTCGGACTTGCAGTTTGACCCAAGCACAGGAGGATAAAAAAAGTGGCAGAGCAAGAAACAGTCCCCAAGCAAATTACATTGCAGTTTAGAAGTTTTGGTCTGAAGAAAGGTCTGTTTCATGTGTGCCACCAAACCTAAAGGCTATTGGGTGAACTTAATCAGCATTAGATATTCTTTACTACAAAGACAGATAGTTGTCTCATGACAAGGCTGATCATACCTTTTGTCTCAATATTCCTGCTGAAATCGACACAGTTTTATTCCTGCAAAGACTGAAGGATCGAGTCCTCAATAATTAAGTGCAAATATGATTGTGAGAGCATCTACATTAACAGAAGGGCTGTGAAGTGTAGGGGATTCTTTTACATTGCAGCTGGCACATGGCTATTGGAGGATTATAAAGGAGTAGCAGGGTCAAACTGAAAAGATATGTGTCCTTTCCTCCTGGACTAGTCCATTCCTCCAGCAACATTGTTTGAAGAATTATAACCCTTTATTCTTCAGATGATTTGTGGTTTGGTTTGGGATTGCTTAAAGGATTAGAAAGAAGCCCCATGGAAAAGACTTCAGAAGCACTTAAACATAGCACATCATTTTCATTCCCTGATGAAACTGATTGTAGTCATCAGTTTACAGTCACATCTATCGTGATGTGCTTCTGTACCTCGATCTGGCTGCCTGTTCAGCTTGTTTCCCTAGTGGTTTTAGTGTTAATTAACAGAACACTGTGGAGTTCTATGGCCTGTGAATTAATTTGGTTTCTTCCCAGGTCTTTCATCAGCCAGTCACCTCTCTTTCAAAATGAGATAGAGACAGTAAACCAAAGACCTTCAGTGTTCAAATGAAAAAAACCCAAAAGAATAAAATACCATCTTCCTGCCAGCAGGCCTGAACTGGCAGCTGTAAGCTGGAACTGTAAGTCAGCACACATATGTGAGCCTATGGTCACACAATAGAAGGGCAATCTCTATTAGTGAGGAAACCTATTTCAGCTTCACACTCTCCAAGGATTCTTCCAAAGTAAAATCATATTTTTTAATATTAAAAACTAACTTCTTGACACTATCTTTCAAAATAACAGTGCCTCTACCCACGGCAGCCTGAAAAGAGCATGAAACATAGCTTCTACAGCAGCCTCAGGAGAGAAAAAAACCCAAAGAAAAAACCCTCAGAGGAGACCTGTCAAAGAAGTGGCAGCAGAAAAAGCAGGCAGGGAGAAAAGGAGCTAACCCACCTACAGATACTGAGCTCTCATACCACTTAAACAAAGATAATTAGTGCAAGTCACTGAGTCACCAAGTCCTGCAGCTTTTTTATGGTGGTGTTATTAGTCTATATTGGAGTCAGTCTTGAATTTCAGTGATGAAAGCAAGAGGGATACCAACCATGAGTAGGTCTTCAAGTATCTCCGTTTCATTGGACTTGGAAAATTAACCACACTTCTCTACTTAATCAGCTGATGGCATTTTATTCTTTATTTAATGCATCACATTTTACTCTTTCCTTTTTATCACCTTTTCTAAGGACAAAGATTCCTGAATTTCATCTCATACCCTGCTACAGTCATTGCTCTAGGAGCATAGAGATTATTAGGTATGTGCAGTCCAGCCACCTATTGCAGTGTGAGGCCCGAAAGGTGTCCTAAATGTCAAAAGTCTCAAGTTTTGCTAAAAGAAGACTTCACTGTAAGGTGCCTCGCATGTCTTTCCCATTGTACTTCTGATATTTGCTTCTGCATAAAATATAATTTCCTGTTCTTATCACCAGGGCAGTGGGAGGCATTACTGTTCACTTTTGATTTTCAGTCCTCTGGAGGACTGCTAAGGGTTACTTAATTCTTATACAATAATAAATAGAGCAGCCTTTTACCAATTATTATTTCATTATTGTGTTTTAAATATGAAGTATGTAAAAGCCATTTCTAGCTCCCATGTAAATATATAAACTAACAAAAGGGGGAAGACCCACATTCAAGTTCTAACTCTAGTTCCTATCCTAATTTAAGTGGGAGAGATGGGCAGCTTCTCTGCTGATTAAAGGAAGATTCTGTCAGGCAGCTTTTCATGTTCTCCACTTAAATTCAAGTTAAAGGAGGCATGTGGATGGAGCTTGAAAGGTACCCTCACTTTTCCCCACAAAGCTGAGCTGCGATCACTCATCAGTAAGGGAAAAGGTCAGAAGAAAGGGGAGAAGCAGAGGGCAAAGTGCTTGATGTTGGCTCTATTCAAGAGGAATCCTCCTGACCCAGGTAGTTTTTTGTATTAGTTTTAGGACTGCTCAGTGCAGCATAGAGCAGTCACAACAGAAGGCCAGGCTTAGATTTACTGGACACAGTAAGTTCCCCTCTTTAGAGGTAGTGTCTTCTCCTTCCTTTCCACGTTACATCTAGAAAATCAGGTTTTCCTATTGTTCCTTGGGACAGAAGATACACTTTTTCCTGGAGAGCGTTTAACACATGAGGATTAGGAGTTGTATACTGCAGTATACAAACAGGTTCAGAATATTCAGTGACACATAATTAACAAAGGATCCATGAAAACACACTGACAAAGACATTTTGTCTGTAATCAAAAACTGAAGTGTAACAACAGAGTTTATTTTCTCCTTTGTCATCAAAAGTTGAGGTGTGATTGTCCCATTTTGGTAAGAAGTCCCATTTAAAACGATTTCCTTTTAAGTGTATTCTGATTTTGTGAAATATGTTCTCAGTATATCAGTTACTAAATGCATAGATGTTATTATCTGTTATTTTATTAAGCACATCTTTCAGGAGTGAAAGGAAAAGGGAACCTGACTGCAGGGCAGTAAGATGCACTCACGTAGAAATTGCACTGTTCATGTCTTTCATCTTCCCACCTCAGGGAAGGAAATCTTTGCAAAAATGGCTTCCATCATACCTCACATCCACATCCTGCTTTGATCCCCTAGAGACATGATTGCCAGCTACTCACAGCCTTTCCAGGAGAGAAAATATGCACTGGGATATGATCCCACAGTTCCACATGATGAGTTTGATCATTATCATTCACCTGATGTGCCAGCACCAGGCTAAGCAACCAGCTATCTGGGTGAGTTGATCTTATTCAGAGTACTGTGAAGATCAGACTAAAAGCTTTGGGAGAATTAATGAAGAACAGATGCACTCCATCAAAATATTTTTAATACTTTTGCAAAAATAGCTATAAAATCGTTTAAAATCAGACTCCATTACAACTGAGAAACACACAAGAACCCCTTCAAAAAACAGTGAAATATTTTTTTTTAAATTATTGATTTTCACATGAACTATAGATTCCCTTATTTGAATTTGAATATTTTGCTATTTTGGATAACAAATCATTCATCTTATTTGGGATTGCTGATGCTGAAAAGCTAACTAATGAAACTCAAATAACATCTTTCTAGAAAACTGAAAGAGAATGAGATTAATTATTAATATTCAGCTATCAGATCTCTGATTTATTTTGTATTATTCTTAACACCCGCTTTCTGTCCATTGCTAGTTTTGCTACTTTTCTCTACATCTACCCATGACTCATTGTTGCTTGCAAATATGAAGCATTTCATTTTAGACAATGTTTGTCTTCTGGGAACCAGTCATAAATTACTATAAAAACTGGCAATCTTTTAAGCCAAAAATGCCACCTCCCTTCAGAGATGTTGAGCCTTATTCTCCATGCTCTTATCTTCCTATTACTCCATTTATTGCTGCAGAGATAGTCTCAATTCACATCAGCCTCAATGAAGAATCAATTCCATAACTTCAAGGCTTAGCAAAGAACACCAGTTAGCTACGAGCAATAGGTTTGAACTACTTATCTCTGCTGTAGTAATTATGTACAGTCAGCAAATGCTATTTTAAGTGAATTTGCACCTCCTGCACTAGAAATTAGTAAACCTCAGACCAAAGAGGTAACATAAAGAACAGTATTACTCGGTTTTACTCCTTTTAAAGTAGAAGCAAACTTTTAAGAATGGGTTAAATGTGTATGGTGACTGCTCCAACCATTTGTGTATTTGTCTCGCAAATAATTTTAAACTAGTTTTCCATGTTATTTTCTTTCCTCTGCTTTGAAATTGAGCCAGTGATTTCCTGTTTTGCTGTGATATCCAGCAAAAAACCTGCTGGGATATCACAGCTATTGTGGAGCTCTGCCAAACGAGTGAGCCCACACAGAATGGCACAGGTCAGTGCCATCATATGAAATGATCTTGGTGGCTTTCAGAAAGGTACATTTTTATCACATTGCACAAGAAAAATTGCATGTGTGGTTTCTTTGACTGTATATATGGTAGTCAGGCTGGGTGCACAAATACATCAAGAAGAAAGGGAACTCCATGAAAACCAAGCCCAGAGCATATCTTTATTTTAGATCTTATTCATATTAGTACCTCACTGATTATCTTGGTTGGTATAATACATTCTGATTTTTCTTAAGAAAGCATCAGTGTCTTCACAATTTTACTTAGCAACTTAAGGAATAACGATGCTCTGAGACTATAAGAAAACAGGTTTTGTTTCAAGAAAGGTAAGTTTTGTTTACAAAAAGGTAAGCCTTGAGGGACATGGACGACAACAGAGGAAAAAGTACAACTTCTGAGGGACTAAGGGAATGGCATCAAAGCACGTCTGTTGAGGTGTGGGTCTTCCACTGCCCCAGGTAGCTACTGATGTGAAGATACCACTGGGAGATGCCACTGAAGATACCAACATCAAAGCGGTGACAGAGGAAGAGAGAACAGAGGAAGATAGGCAGGGATACACATAAGAATGGGGACAAGGGAATATGGGGAAAAGTAATAGTGGGCCTAGGGAGGAAGCGTAAATGGGCAAAAGAGCTCAAGGCAGGCAAAATTGCAGACAACAGGAATGGAATGAAATTAATGAGGGTTAAAGCAAAACTTAGAAAGAAAGGAGGCTCTTTAGGGAGGAGAGAACAGGAAGGCAAGGAGAGGGATTTACCTTTATGTGCAAGAGTAGTGGGAATGCACGGAGCTCTGCCTAGGGATGGACAAAAGCCAGCTGACAATTTACAGGGTAGGATTAGTGGGCAGACCATCATGGGCGACATCGCAGTGGGCATCTGCTACAGACTTTCTGTTCAAGAAGAAGTAGATGAGGTGTTCTTAAGGCAATTGGTTGTTAGATCACATGAAAACCTATGAGTTCTTCAGAGGACCTGGGTATGTAGTCTTGTGACCAGAGTATGCTGAGACTTCCATTTTAGTCATCAGTAGTGACTACATTAAAGTTATAAAAGAGATGGCTACCCAGTCTACAAATATGCCTTTTTTTGCTCAGTAGTCAGGCACACTAACGGCAAACTCAGACCTGCTCAAAATGTCTTTGCATAGGAATCTTTGCATTGACTCCAGCAAGAGCTGAATAATAAATATTGCACCGAAGATGTGCAAGTCAAGCTCATTGTGCAATATATTCATAACAGTCACATTTTACTGAGCTGCCATGGGCCATGAGTCATGTGCTGCTAGATGTAATAGTCTAAAGACAAAAAATGTTACACATGTAATATGGAGGGGGAGGAGGGATAGGAATGTTGTGCAGAATAACTAAAAGTTAGATTTCTCCAAAAGCCACAGAAACCAAAATATTATCCAGCCACAAGTACATTCAAGGGTCTGACAGCAGTGAAATTTTAAAGACTCAGTAAATCAGGAATGCAGGAATTGCCCACCCAGCCGTCTGGCATAGTTATGTCATGAGATATCTAACTATACTGAGGTGAAGAAATGATGGCCTGATAAAAGCCTCTTGTTTTGCAATAGGTTGGAATATTACCCATAAGTTTGCTAAATACAGTCGCCAACAGGTTCAATATTCTAATGCACACGACCAAGTACAGCTCTGTAAGAACTCCTTAACCACAAATTCATGCATGTAACCATTAAATATAACCTTTTCAGTGACTAGAATTCAACTAAGGCTGACTCTGCCTCACATTTCTTTTTAATATTTCAGGGACTGACTCAACCCATGATCCCAACATCCATAAGCAACATCCCTTTGTCAATTGGAACAGGAGCTGAATCTAGGCTTCTCTAACTCCTTCAGCAGACAGTTATAGCAGTGTACAGTGAGGGCTGACTGCTCCCTAAGGGACTGGAAGGTGGGAGCTGAGCTTGATGCCCAGCCAGCCGGGCAGGTGTCTTGCCAGCCAGGGCCTAACCCCACTGTACCCAGGCAAGGTGACCTGGGCAGAAAAGACTCAGAGATGGCAGCCAGGCTCAACTAAGAGTACAGATCATCAGGCAAATTCATGGTGTTGGGGCAGGGCTGAGGTCAAGCCAGGAAATCAGTCTTCAGGTTAGGGTCTCGATCAACACAACCCATGGCCAGGCAGGACAAGGCTGTGGCTGAGCTGGAGACCAGCGGTCCTCCGACATAGCTCAGGAGGGGACTGAAGGCCCTGGGCTGAGCTG
>VZTL01044911.1:4280-21566 GCA_013400535.1 Scopus umbretta | reverse complement strand
TTGTAGAAAATTAGTTCTAGTGGCATAGCGGCTGTACTTTATGATAGGACTGAAATTGTTTTTAAAAGCCCACCAGAGACAAAATACCTAAGAGTCTATTTTTAGAAAAGAATCTCAAGTCAGGACATCATTTAAGCATATTGTTAACTGGTTTCCTGAACAGGGATCGACTGACATAGTATATGTAAGTGTATTTTCTACACACTATAAACCAGAGTGATTTTTGTTAACAAACTGGTGGGGAATGACTGTTTTTGAACATGTCATTTTATTTCCCTTTGGATCAGGAATTTGGCCTGTCCAGTGTCTCAGTAGCAGAGTGGATGAGCCAGATAATAGTATTGCTGTGAACTTTCCCTTTAGGGACAGTAGAAAAGGACCAGAGAAAGAGTTTTCCAAAATGTGGACAAGTAAGTCTACCTTGGGCAAAGGGCTGTGAGATGAAAGGTTATGTAAGAAAAGAGACAGGCAATCTCTCAATGTCTAGCAAATCTGATTAACTTGTTCCAAGTTTAGTTTTTCCTGTTTGAATGACTAGATTCACAAAAGAAGCAGGAGGGATTCAAAAAGACTGAATTAAACAGAAAGGCTTAGTATCTTACTAGAGCACTTACTAACCTTGCTGTTCTGAATACTCCTCTTTTTCTATCATCCCCCCAGGAGCTAAAATTATTCTTTGAGAATACTTCCCTGCTACTACCCATGTGTCATACTACCCATGATCCTTTGTAGAGAACACAACCCTGAGCTGGGCACAAGGGTTCCCCTACACAACAAAATGGGAGTGTTAAACACATAAGAACAGCAGTCATAAAATTCAGCCTGCTGGGCAGATCATCTAGCTCAGGAAGAGGGAGAAGGTCATGACTGTCATCTGGAAGTCACAGACACAAAATGTGTCTTGGGGTCTGATAGTTTAGCAAGCTCTGCCTCACAAAATGATTCTGGGAGTAGCACTGCCCAGATTTCACCTAGTTGTCAAAGAATGGTGCCCGCATTTATTTTCGCCTAGGCAGACTTAATGTATATTTGCTTCCTCTGAACACTATACCAACCAGGTTAGAGGCTATGTGGGGAGGGAATTTTTATTTTCTTGTTTTGATACTTTTATTTTGTATAAAACTCTAGACCCAGGTCTCTTGTCTCCTAAAATATTGCCCTAAAATATTGCCCTAAAATATTGTTATTGTCTACAGATTACTATGAGATGTGGCAGGTAAGGCAGTTCCATCTCTCAAGGAATGAATGAATATTTGCTTGGCCAAAGAAAGAAACTATGTCTGTATTAGTGAATAAGTCCTGCCAGAAACCCTGGTTTGGCCTTGAGGCATAGCACAGCATGACTTGTGTCCACACAACTAAACTCTCTTACTTCAGAAGCAGACTGGTTGGATCCATACTGCCTACTGGGTAATTTTCCTGTACAGCACTGCGTCGGTCATCAAAGAAAGTGCTAGAAAGCACCCAGACCAAAACCAGATTTAATCCTGCAAGGAACTGTAGGAATAACTGGAAAAAAGCAAGAAAAAAATTCTTCTTTTGTACAAGAGAATACTTGAACTATGAATCTCCAAATAGCACAAGCATCAGTTACGTGTTTATTAGGACTTAAGCCCATCTGGGCATGCCTACAAGCATACATATAAGTAACAAGATAACCAGGGAATTTAATGCTGGAAACTTAGAACATGGATATAATTGGGGTGTAGGTAACATTTAAATGACACTTTAAAGCTTCCATGAATTTTGTTATGTCTCATGCTACTTTAATAAAAGCATCCAAAAATGTCACAGTTATAACAAGTACAATTATACTAGCCTGAATTTGCAGAGAGTCTGTAACTATATTTCTGTTGTGAGATTTCCCCTTTCATTTAAAATGGAAAAAAAAAGTAGCATAAGTACATTTGATGAAATTTAAAATGTCATATTATTATCTGTTTCTGGCAAGCAGGGAAAGGACATTGTTTTAGAAATCTGAACAGTCTGTCCCAAATAATTTCCAATTTTTATATAGACCTTCAATAACTCATGTTTAGACTCAGATGGGCTACAGTGTTTTCACATTCTTGAAAAGCTCTTGAAAAGTATGTCAGGATTCAAATGTTGATTAAATGCAGAACATTTTTGTTGGTGTCTGGAGAAAAGGACCATCATGCTGCTGAGCCAGATTCCTCTGCAAAACACATCCCACTTATGTCTGTTACAATTTTCTTCCTTCTAGTGAAACAACAGGAAATAGATGCCTTGTTTTCAACTATATGGACAACTTTACTCATATTGAGTTATATGCTACTTTTTGAAGAGTCATGTTGACTTAAACAAAACAAGACCATTTGAGAAGGTACTATTCACTGTGATAGTGAGTACTGCAGTCTGGTAATTAGCAATGAATCTGAAGAAAATCCTATCATTTGTTCCAACTAAAACTGTCAACATTTAAGAACTGTTTTATAGACCTTCAATAAAATATAAAATATTCCTGAGTCCTCTGTATGAAAAACTACTCATAATTGTCTTGAAAAAATCCTGTACCTGATGTGATTTTAGCTCCATCAAAAAATTTCAGAATAAATAAATAATTTTCATAGCTATTAGCACCATAGTAAACTACTCATGTTAGTGGTGGCTTCAGTAATTAAATTTCTTGAGAAAACCTTTCCATCAAATCTTGTTTTGTGCAATTCCATAATTTCTAAGTAAATCAAGTCTCTAGATCACAAACCCTTGTTCTAATGGGAAACATTAATCTGCTTGACATCTTCTGGATGGGCAACATGGAAGCAGGGATGTTTACAAAGGAAAAATTTCAGTGTTGCCTAGGAATGCAGCAATGGTGTCAGGTAATGCAGCAATGGTGTCAGGTAAGCCAAAGCTCACTTAGAGTTGAGCCTTGCAAGGGACATCAAAATCAGCAAGAACTTCGAATGTTATTTTAGTAGTAAAAGGTTGAACAAAGCAATAGGGAACTGTTGCTAAATGGGGCAAGGTGACTTAGTGACAGCAGACACAGACAAGGCTGAGGTACTCAATACCTTCTTTACCTCAGTTTTCACCAGAAGGGTCTCTCAGGCTTCTGTGATTACAGAAAGTGCTCAGAGAGGTATGAGCAGTGGATGAGGATCAAGTCGGTGACTGTGCGAGAGGACTTAACCTGTGTGAGTCCTTGGGAACACATAAGCTGTGTCTGAGAGTGCCAGCCAATGTCATGGCAAGACCACTTTCTACCATCTCTGAAAGGTCATGGAGGTAAGGGGAGGACCCCAAAGGCTAGAGAAAAGTAAATGCCGCACATATTTTTAAAGACAAGTCCAAAAGCATAATCCAAGGAACTACAAACTGGTGAGCCTCTTTTTCACCATGAAGACAGGGAAGCAGTGGACCAGGCTGCTGAGAGAACCTGCAATCTCTGTCCTTGGAAGTTGTCAAGACTTGATTGGATAAAGACCTGGTCTGACCCCATAGCTGACCCTGCTTTTATCAGGAGGTTGTACTAGAAGCCTCTAGAGGTCCTTTCCCACCTAAATTATTCTAGGATTCTATGAGTAGAGTTGCAACACAGAATTGTATATTAGACTTTAATATAATTTATGAAGCAAAAGTGATGGTGGCATAGGTTGGTTTTAGTTATTTCTGCTGCAGAATTTTGTGTATGATGGGCTTTAGTTCTTATTGTTATCTTCATCTTTCCACAATTTTATACTCTGCTTTATTTTGTTAGTGTTAGTTACTGGCTTGGTTAATGAAAATCACCTTGCCAATAAGCAAGTTTAAAGAAAAAAAAAGGCAAAATGCTATTAATCAAAACACAGGTTCCTTCACAGGTATTAGCAGAGCCAAACACAATGCATAAAAGTGAATTGACCTAACAAGAAAGAGAAACAAGAATTTCAAGAATACAGCTGGTTTATTTCCCAGTGACTAAATATACAAAGATAATACAGGCCCCAAATGTCTAAGGAAAGGAAAGATGTTTTAGTAGCTTGGCTTTATCCTGCATTGGCTGCCCTGAGTCAGGCTTCTTTGAAAGTGTTCATGACCATAGTGGAAAAAAAATAATTCAGTGCAGAGGTCTTCTCTTTTTTTCCCCCTGAAGTGAACTGGTCTTTTCAGAATTTCCAGTGAAAAGTAAGCATGGTCTCTTATTCATTGTTTCTCATAAAGAATAAAAATAGCTCCACTTCTGGCCATTATCATTCCAGAAAAAAACCTCAGAAACTTTTCAGGCCTGATCCTGTAGCTTTGAAGTCAGTGGGAACAGAATTAGAGTCTTAAAACACAATGTTTTGGCTAGATGTTGTCACACAGTTGCTCACATCCTTGCTATTTTCTATCAGTAAGATTAGTGTTTCATACTTTTAGATTGCTTTTGGTTGCTGGAGGCCCTTAGAGGCTGGAGGAAGGGATTTCTCTCTGTATATCTGTCTGGAGACTGCTTCCACTGAAATCTGCAGGAAAGTGTGACTTGACTTCTGTAGCTCTAAAATGGGTTTGATATGAATTGGTTCCTGCAGCTACTAAGGCTATGTCCATACTAGAAAATTAAACGCGTTCACAGCTGCTCTCTGGCACTGCAGCTAACCAGCATAGAAAGACCTGCATCTGTTTTATTGAATCCTTGTGTCCTCAGACACTGAGCAGCCACATCCAAACTGGCTGTTAACAACAGTCTCTGGCCTCAACTCACTCCAGAACTGGTTTGGACAGCAATAGCTTGCCTGGGTCAAAACCAGCCAGGTACCATCCGAACTTGTTTGCATTGTAAGCAACAAAGCGGCAGGGCATGTTCCCTTCTACTGTCTAATTTATTAGTGTGCGTAACTTCAGGGTGCAATTCATCTACCTTAATGTAGACATCTGAAAGTTCAACATTTAAACCTCTGCTAGTTACCCTGGCTTCCTGTTATATTCAGTGGAAGCAAATCCAGGCCACAATTCATCTGACCTGTCTTGTGTACTTAGCTCAAATAAGATGGATTGCAATCTGGGAATGCCCGTTTTTTCTTCTGACTATAAAGTGAGTCTGAGGTCACCAGGTCAGACTTAGACCTATAACTATTAGGCACCTGAGATAAGATGAGACAGATACCAGCCTAATACATTCTAATAAGTTTTTCAGCATATCTCTCAGGTTAAGATATACTCTTAAAGACCATGTAGATTAAATTATAGGTTTTTACTCAAGAAAAACAGTGGAAATACTTACTGAGAAGTTTACCTGTCAGAAGACCTAAACTGTTCTCCACAGCACAGAACAGAGTGTGAAAGGATGAAAAGTTTATTTTCTGGAGCACTTGTCCAGAACTGTAATATTCTCTCACATCTCTCCCAGAAATATGATGTAATTTATCAGCGGCCATGCTGCCTTCATTCTTGTTCTAAGCATGGAGCAATACCCATTTCATTCATTTCTTTTCTCAAGTGGGAGCAAGGCTAGAGTGACTAGGAGGATCTACCTGAAGCTGTAGGGTTTCATTTCTCGTCTGTGTCTGGAGAAGTCTGGGCAGCTGCAGAGGAGGACGAGGTCAGGACTCTGCCCTCCAGCAGCATAGCTGAGACAGTTTGGCTTAAGTTCCATTAATAACACCTCTTCCACTCTGACCTTCAGTCATAATAAATACCTGGGAACCATAGCTGTTGATTAGATTTGCAGTTGATGCCAAGTTATATCATTTCTATTACCATTAATGTAAAGAAAATATTTGTGTCTGAAAATAAGTCACACTGCAGCCTATACCCATTTTTTTGCAACCCTTAGTCCTTGTTACCTTCATTAGATATTTTTCTAATGATAATTAACTGAGAAAACATGACCTAAGTAAAGTTATCAAAGGAGAGCAATTATGGGAACATGTGCCATATTATTCCAATTAGGTAACTGCTCATGGTGGTTTCACTTGGTAACAGCACAAAACTACTGTTCAGCCCACTATTCCGACTGTTACATTGATAAATGATCCCAAAGCTGCCTTTCATTCGACAGGTCTGCTTTTGAACAAGGGCCAGACAAAACAAAATCACAAGATTTATAAGTACCACAGTGGGAGGGTAAAGAGGATCGAAGGGCATGAGCCTTACTCCGTCTTCTCAGAACAAAAACTCAAGAAAAATACTCCTGGTGGACCAAATCCTAAGGTCTCCATTCAATCCTTAAGCAGCCATCATTCAAGCAAGCTCTTGCAGCCATTACTGTGGATGTGTCTGAAGACACACACAAATAGGGTCAAATTGTGATTCATGCTTTTTGTTGTGGGAGGACAAGAAAGTCCCACAACAGCTTTCCTTATGTATGAATGGGCTTGTGAAACGAGGAGTAGAAAGCAGGTATTGCCATGACTCTGTGACTCACTCAGCTCTGGATCACCACGAAACGCAGGAGACCAGCATCGTTCATCCCCCTGTCGTATAGACAATAAACACTGAAAGAGTTAGTGCTTCCCTATAGTTATCCTTCCTCCTTCCTCTGTAGGCAGTGGCATAAACGTTATCAAATCCTCTCTGGAGAAAGATTTTTGGGCCACAGACCTTTATAGAATCTGTTGATTGAAATGAAATCAGAAGACTTCACCCTCCAAAATCTGGTGGAAGACCTTTCATCATCAAATACCACAATCTCAGAAAAAGATGTCTTCAGTAGCAGAGTACCATAAAAAAATGTATCTTCTTTGAGAAAATATGGTCTCAAAGAGAAAATAGCACAGACAAAAGGAAAGGATAGGAAGTCAGCACTATGGTAAGAGGTTAACGGACATGATCTTACAATTAAAGATATTTACCAGAGAAATTTGAACCCCATTATAGTCTGGCTCACAGTACATAAGGAAGAACTGTTTCACATCATCAAAGACAAAAACCAGGTCTATAGGTAAGCTTTAAGAATAATAAACATCCTGAATTCAAGAATAAGTCTGTCAAATGAAGGGATATTGATTTTGGAACAAGGAATATTATGTCAAACAACATTAGTTTAATTGATCTGAATTTAGTTTAAGTACTAAAAGCATTTATATACAAACAGCAAATGAAAATTAACTGCAGCTGAGTCCCCTGATTCTCAGATTATACAATATGCACAAGCAACTGAAAGTTCTTGTAGAAATCCCAGCAGCATGGTCTGGGTTCTATTCCCATAGCATGACTCAATAGAAAAGCAATATGCTTTCTTTCAGAAAATATGAATATTTAAAGCCATGTTTTGACTTTTAAAAATACACAAAACTTTTCCTTTCCCAAAAAGAATTTATAATAAAATGCAGAAAAGACACTAGGACTACAATCATTTCTAACATGGCTTAATTCAAATATTTCAGCTTCTGGAATGAGCCATCCAGGAAAAACTCATTCCTTCTGAAACAAAGCCAAATAGATTTGGATGTTGTTGTTGTTTTTTTCCTTCTACTCTCACTCAGCTACTTACATTATTTAGTGATCTTAGATACTGCAGAGTCTGCATTTGTAGGAACTGATGCATAGAACCTCGAGATAATGACTGCTAAAAATGTTGCTGTTGTTACCCATCAGGGAAAATGCCAAGTTCTTTCTATAATTTATTTCATTTTGTTTTGTTTAAAGACCTGATTTTTTCAAAGTGGGAAAACTTTTTCTACAAGTTTCTTAGGCTTCTTTTTAAAAAAAAAAATTATTTGGATTTGCTAAATTAATGAGATTTTAAAGAAGTCATGGTAACAGTACAGACTTCACAATATATATACACAGGTAAAGAAGCCCAGTTGCCACTTAGCACTCTCAAGTACCTAAATTACTTATTAAAATAGGACTAATGCTCTAAAATTTCTTGATCTTATGTTTGTGAACCTGTTGATATGCTTCAACCAATGAGAGATCAAAAAATCTGAAACTTTTAAAATTCTACCTAATAATATTAATTATATTAATAGTATAACATAAAATATCAATATTCATAAATGCAGTTATAATCGTTTTGTTAGTGTAGAAAAGAAACTTATTGGTGGAATTCATCTTTCCTAATAAAGGTATCCAAGCTTGTCAGATGAACTGTATATCTCACTGAGGCATAAATGACTAATTTTGAATGTCCAGAGAATAAATTCTGCAATGAATGACAGTTTATGGGGTAAATAACCAAAATTGTGAGGTGGATCATTAACTGAATGATTAAAAAACAAGGGCTTTAGACCCAAATCAGACCTTTTAGGTCTCTCTAAATATTTCTTTATATATCTTCATCTCATATTATTCATGTAATATTGGTTTTCTTCCCTCTGCTTTGAAGTCAATGTTAATGTCAAACTGTAGGCACAAAAATCTTCTCCAGAGTTGTAATAATAGTTTGTAAAAATATTTTTTACTCATAACGCTCATTATCTGTATGTCACAGTGAAATGTTAGTGAACATAAAAGGATTTCATTTCTTACACAGCAGTGCCGAGTTTACTTCCAAATCTTGTGGTTCAGATTGTGTCAAAATACAATCTGTACATCTGCTGAAGAATTTACTGGGGAAATATCTGGGCATTCCACTTCCCAGGTTCTTTCAGGGCTTAATAAGTCTTAATAAATTGGGAGTTTGCAGCCTCTTATAAAAGTCTGTTGTGCACCTCACTAAAATACCAGTGAATCTCCCTGTCAATTGTTTGACTTGCTAAGGAGCAGTTCACTAGTTTCTTTAATTATTTACAGCTGATCTAGTTCTTGCTTGAAATGTGTCTTCCTACAAGACTAGTACCTTGGTTAAGAATGACTGGAAGCCTATGTGTTAGCCAAGGAAGTTTGACCTGTCATATGGAGCAAAACAGGCAAGGTCCAGAGGCACAAAGAAACCCAAGAAAGCAAGGACTTATCAATGAGAAAGGTGCACTAGGAACTTGCTGAACGTGGGTGCTCATTGCTGTTGAGAGGAAGGAAGCTTGGCAAGTCTCATTTTGAGTGTATAAAAGTTGTGGGACCTCTTACATGTGGGTTTTTCTTATTCGTTTCCGAAAGTGTGCTCAAGAATTCATGGGCTAAAGGGTCACAGGGATACATATAAGAAATACTCCTGTACTGAGCCTGTGTTGAGCTTGGCAAGGTTATGAACTATATCAGAAGTCTAGCTAACAGGGGAAGGGCTAATTCTGTGCATCAGCTTTGGATCAATTCTTTGACTTAATTCAATGGAGTACCAGTTTACATTAGTTGTGCATCCAGTCTTTGCTGATTTGTGAAAAAGCCATCATTGTGTATAAAGATGCCTGTAAAGAGGTCAGTAGCTATCAGTAAAGTAAGATATACTTTTTGTTTTCTAATATTCTATCAGAACTATGTTGAAGTGTTTCTCACCATAAACTTATGCAACCTACCTTCCATTGGCTTAGGAGAAGGTGAGTTTCTGCTTTCCTCTATCAACAACTACTCCCTCTGACACTGGTTTATTTTTATATCCAAACCAAATTTATGCACCTCATACACAAGAAAATGTTTCTGTAGAACCTCATACAAAAACCAGCCTACTGATCTGAAGCTTTTTATAATTGCCATGATGAAAATTGCTATCTAGCAGCAGCTAGGCAGGTAGCATCTTTTTAACACTGATTGTCTGAAAATTATTCCACAAGAAATCACAGCTAAAACATGGCATGTTTCTTACTGTACTGTTTCCCTCTCTTGCTTTATTAGTCCTTCTATTTCTCTTTTCCCTACTTCTTGTTTTGACTTCCATTTCAATACTGTGTTAATACAGAGGCTATTAATTAACATATATATAGTAATTAACACATTACAGGCAGAACTCTGCTGAAACAGTAGCAGTTGTATCACTAAATTTGTGATGCAAAAAGATGCCTGGCTGACTTGGGAATGCTAATTGCCAGGCTGAAATTGTTCTAATGTGTCAGTACAGACTGAAGAGCAAATAGATCAGGTAGACTTTGAGATTATGTCTATAGTGACAGATTGAACACTGCTTAGGCCCCAGAACCAGGTGCCAGAACTAGATTTTCTTGACTGCTGGGGCAAATTTNGGGGTTAAACCACAACACATGTATACTTTGTCAGTCTACCTAACATTCTCCAAATTGGCCAGCACAGTTTGGGAATCAAACCATTCACAACAATCGGTTTTAGTATAACCATTTTGTTTTGAATTGTAAGAGATTTCTACAGCATGGATTAGCTAGACTGAACAAGTTGGCCTCCATGCCAGAGAACAAAACTTAGCACTGTTAAATTACCTGTACTGGCATAACTAGCAAAAATGTAACTACAGTCCAGTGAATTTGTGTTAGATTTAATGCAATGTCAGGGAACTGCAAAGCTTGGCTGTACTAGTCTTGGTATAAATTCAACGTCTGGCTTTCTCCCTGTCACCACATCATTCCTGTATGTGTAATGCAAACATGATTCTAAACCTCCAGGTTAATGTTATCACAATGAAAATGAAGTTCTAGCTCATGTAATTTTTTTCTACAATGTGTAATGAATAAACCTGCCAAAAGCCAGGATAGTAACTAAGTATGAATTACCAAATGGGATGCATGCTTTTAGTTGTCATTTTACTAAAGAAAGTTTGGCACTGTACACTTGATTGCCATAAGTAAAGTGTTCCTTTATAGGGCCTCCTGCAGACAACAACAGGGGTGGCGAAGAAACTACTTGGCAAGAGAAATACCTTTCAGTCTCTGAAAAAAAAAAATGATTCCACAGAGGTTGGCTTATTTACATTCCTTTTTCCAGGGGAAAAAGAATGCCAGAGACAGGTAGGGAATGAAACATGCATAAGCACCCAGGATACATCATGTCATGCAGAATAAGCCTGCCAAGCTTCTTAATACATGTGTCTATAGGAGACCTTCAAAAGGGGTTAATCGGAGTAGCTGTAACCTTAAAAAATATTTTTTTAGTTTGAACATAATCAAATTAAGGAGGTGTCTTCACCAAAATATTTTTAAAACATTTTTACAACCAACCTGTCCAACACAGTAGCCTCTTTGTTTCTTTAATGCAATGTTCTTTTCCTGAATTTTCAGTGTAAGATACCTATAGCTATTCTTAAAGCTATGCTGGAGGTCAGGAGAAATCTCATCAAAGTTGGTAGGTGTAAGAATAGCTTTTTATTCAGAAGCATATCAATGGGCCAAACAGCTGAAAATATAATCACCCAAATTATAAGTACATGCAATGCTATACTGGAAGTAAAAGGGGTTCACTTTGGATTAATAGCATGCCTAAGGACAGAGATTAGAAGTGACTGCTGCTCTGCATAAAACAGAGATAATACACAAAACAAGAAGCAAAGGAGCAAAGAAGCCAAAGAAGCTGTAGATACAGAGTCCTGCAATGAAAATTAGAAGTAGGTGACAATAACCAGAGCATCCATTATAGTTTACAGGTACATATGCTTAAGTCTAAAGCTGTCAAGAAAAACATGTGTGTGTGTTTTGGTTTTGTGGGGTTTTTTGTGGGTTTTTTTTTGTTTTTTTTTTTTAAATGACCTTGTCAGCTAAGGGAGTAAGATAATTCTTCTAATAGTGGAGAATTTAATTTCAAGCTGCTTCAGCACTCATGTCCACAAATTTGTACAGATACCCCAGAGTCCTAGTAGGCTTTATTTTCCTTCTGTCCTTCCAAGGACACAAAGGAAAGAAGGTTTCCTCATGATAAGTAAAAGGATTTTCTTTTTCTTATACCAAAGTCCCATTTTTGTGTCAGAATGTGAAGTTGCATTAAAGTCTGACTTTATATTTGTCCATATCTAGCTGGTTTATTTCTGTTTAGATAAAAAAAAATGGTTAGGAAGCATTTGGATAACAAAAAGAAAGGAATGTTTCATTTTAAATGATTTTTCATTTCTAAATGAATGTTATCTAATGTAATAAAAAACTTGAAGCAAAATATCTCTATGTTATCAAAACACAACATTTCAACTGACTCAAACCATTTTTGTTATGGCTGCTTTCAAACAGATTGAAATAAAAGCATATTTTGGAATGGAAGAATTTGAAAAACTTAGATTTCCAAATTCCTACTCTACATAGAGTGCTAAATGATCCATCTTCAGTAAATAGGGACTCGTAGATGATCTACATAGCCGTGATTGCAACGTATGCAATTTGCATAACATTCAGGTTTTCCATCTCTTCCTTTTTGGTTTGTGCAGTACCAATGAATCCACAGAATAATTGTTACAGGTTTTTTACTTTCTGAATCATACCTAGAGACCTTAGTGGTCAGATCTTTCTGTCCAGAAAAATCCTTCTGCTTAATCTTCTAACAGTATAGCTGTAACCTTTGTATTTCATCAGAATTGTCTTTGCTCTGCAATACCATGTTAGTTAGGATGCAAGAGATTTCAAAACCATACACGAATATGGATAGTAAAGAATCATTCAGTAGCAGCAATAGTCTTCAATCAACATTGCGATGCTATCGTGCTCTGATGATGCTAAACAAATACGTGGCCTAAACTGCTTACAGAGAAATTTATGCTGACGTGAAAGTCTCGAGATGGGCAAAGACTCAGATGAACTCACTTCTGGTAAAGTGCTGCTCCTGTAAAAGCAAAATAAACCCCCCACCCACACACATGCTCACTCATATATATATAACAACATCTCAAATCACATACAGAAAGATCTGATCTTTCCAGCAAAGAAAGCCAGTGCAGTGCCTGGAGTTTCTCTTTTCTCCCAGGTCCTTTCCAACAATATTTGGCTCAAGTTCAGCATGTTACAGGGCTCCCAAGCCTCTTTCCCAGATATATCTGTCTTGTCTCTCTGGGTAAAAGAAACTTATTTCTGGCTCTCTGTCAAGCTCCCCACAACCTTATATTACCAAACAACAATGTTGAAGGCAGGAATGCATACTTCTGCTTTGATTTCCACAGAGAATCATAATTCTTCTCTGCTTCTCTCTCCCCTCCTCCCCTCCCCCTTAGGTGACAAATGGCTCTCTAGAAGTCACCCATCTCTTCATTTTGACCTTCTGTTCACCTCCTCCATTTTTTTCCTCTGCCCTGGCCAATTCCAATTCGGGTAATTATTCTGTCTACAGTACGTAAAATTCTCTCTTTTGTTGTAGTCAAAGATAATATCCTCCTCTTTCTGTTCTTAAATGTAATGCTATGCCTTGATAAATAATTACTGTGGTCTACCCCAAAAGGGAAAGAGTGAGTGATTGAGGACTGATATCTTTTTATAAAGTCATTCCAGTGTTTAGGGATCCTTTGGGATAATTAGTGTTATATTATTAGTCCCCAGTCCCTAGATGATTTGTTACAACTATTATTCTCTATTGTACAGCTTTTTAAAGGGTGCCTATTTATTAAAGTGAATTAACACTAAAAATATGTAAACCTTTGCCCGTGGAAAAATGAAAATAGCCATAGCTTTGGAAATGTTTTAGCTAACTGAAATTCTAGCTGTTCTAAATACAGCACTGAAGAGACATGAAATCCAAACTGTGAAATTTTCCTCTTTTTCTCCCTAAACGTGCATTTAGATTCATATAGTTCTATTCTTATTACAAAGAAAGATTTACAGACAGAAAAGATGTAACAGCCCCTTTTTTCAGCTTTCACCTTCAGAAAGGACCAATACCTTTTCTGCAAACTTGAGTCTCCCTTAAATAGTTTTTCTCTTATTAGGCACATCAAGTCATCAAGTCATGCCTTGGGTTGAAGCACTCTGTAGATGAGGACAGCTGTTTGCTATGAAGGATCCATTGTTATTTTTGAAACAGATGCTTTGATTTGTTGGAAAGAACTAATATGTGCTGATTTTAGCCTCAATCCAGTATGACACACAAGTATGTGCTTAAATCTATCGTTACTCGGAAAAGCACTTATACATATGTTAAAAATTAAGAGTGTGCTTAAGTGCTTTGCTTAATGAGGATGATCTTGAGCACATATTTAAGTGCACTCTTGAATCAAGGCCAGAATGGCCAACCTTAGTTATTGTGAAGTTTGCTATCTTTTACTACTTTAAGCAGTTCAAACAACATAGCAATGCTTTATTTCATGTCCCGTGCAAAGGAGGCAATTGCACACTTGACAAGAAAGAGTTCATTGCATCTTGCAAGCCAAGTAGTGGGGAGGATGGGAAAGCCTGCATAAAATTATCAGGCTCCTCTCACTGGTAAGCATGTGAGATGTGATTCCATCTGTGGCTGCTAGTCAATGGCCATGAATCTGTTTCAGATCTCAGACGGTTCTTTAGCCAGCAAGGGCTCCTACTTTTTGCCCTGCTTCACAATCTGACAATGGACAAAATGGCATTTGTCAAACAGACTGCAGCTAATGTGCCCATCCAATTGCATTCTTCTTTGCAGAAGGTATATAGCAGAGAGGCAGATGTCACTCTTGATTTTTATATGAAGATATCATATGTCATCTGTTTCCATGACAATTTGGTCAAACCCTCTGCCTGATGCTTTGACAATTTCTTACTTGGGGAAAACTGCCAGATTCCATATAATTCTTTTTTTTAATGAGGTTTCTGATGTATTATTCCCTGTGAAAGCCATCCACAGCCAACAAGACTGTTCTAGGAGTACCTAGATGGATCGGTTTCTTCTGCTTATTATATTCTGTAGCATTTTTTTTCAGTCATTTGCAGTATGTATAAGGCTCTCATGTTGTAAATTTCCAAATACAATGCATAAAAAAAGATTGATGCTTTTTGCAATTTTGAGAGTTCTTAAAAGTAAGAGACAATTGACAAATTGTAATGAAATCTTCTTTAACTTCTTTTACATACAGATCTGAACACTTGGTCTATTCTGAAATGAATAGCTAGACCAAAATTGTGGTGATTTAATTTATTGGTTTTAGGGGGGAAACCTCACTTTTCAAAGTACATTTGGCATCAGAAAAATTACAATGCAAATCTGATATGTGGCATATTCTGCCTCAGCTATATCTTTGTCTCACACCTGCTTATTTCACCAAGATAAACTATTTTCTGTTGTCAGCAGCAGAAAGACAATGAATTTATGGGGGAGCAAGATGGATTCCATTCTGCTTTGTGTGTCATCAAAAATGCCAGCTATATTCTGATTATGGAATTTTTATATTAATTCTTATGATGAAAAGGACAGGAGAAAGAACAAAGCTTGTCTCTCATGTTTCAGCTTGAGTTTGCAGTGCTGGCTGTCAGAAATATCATCTTTTGAAGTCCTTACTGCCATCTATACACATTCACGCATAAAAGTATAATTGCCATTTAACTAATGGAAAACGTATTCTGATAATTTTCCACATTGCCTTCCTTTCATTCTATTTTCTGTTCTGCTGTTTCTTCTAATATCCTCATCTTCACTCATATTTTGGTAATAATATCCATCAGGTTTTTTATTAAAACATTATGAAAATCAGGAAAAAAAAGAAAAATATAACAATAAAGATCAATTACATTTAATAGTTTGATGATGGAAATACACATTCAGAGCTCAAATTCATTACAAAGCCATGCTCAAAATGTTTTAAAGCTATGGATCCACTACAAAAAAAACCCTGCTTCTGTAATCACCAGAAAAAAACTAGCAGTGGTACTGTTTAAAAACATCAAAGAACCACTGTCGTCTTCTTCCCTACCTCTTTAAAGGAAGGGATTAGTTGAGAGGCAGTTCAAAGTGCAAGCCAGAGCTGTTTCAGGGAACTTCAGAATTTGGAGCAGGTGTTATTACCATATGCGCTAGTAGTATATCCAGTAGCAGTGCAAGTCATCCTGGCTTAAAGGAGAAGAAAATCTGACTCAGTATTCCCAGTAGATCTCCCAGACAGTGAATCAGAGGTTGAGGAATCAGAAGATATGGACAGGCAGAAACAGAAATATTTTATGAGGGTTACCATGAGGATAAAAGAAAGGAAATCGCTCTTAAAACAATTCACCAAAGAAAGTAAAAAAAGGTCAGAAGTTTCTTATTTGTTAGGGAAAAAAAAAGATTCTTAGCTAAATTCACAGAGAGGATGTTTTCATGACAGAATTATAAAGACTGACACCAGTATCAGTGTCTACAGGTCATCCTTCTCTAGCTATAAAGCTGTAAGGAAAATGACAGTGCTGTAGTTACTTACGTGTTATTACAGACACCTAAGGTCATACTCCACATAATTCTCCTTTCTGTAGTGAACTGGGCTACTCTGATGCTTTCCTGGTAAATGACTAAAGAATTTGTCTGTACCAAGCCAGTTTGTGTGCTTACAGGTGGGTATTAGAAGACACCCAGCCTTTTAATGCTTATCCTTAATCTCCTTTGGAAGTGAGTAGTTAGCTCTTTTCCACATGAAAAAGAAATCCCAATACTAGCCCCATACTTCGAGCCAGTTAGCCCAAGTCTAAAGCACAAACCATTTCAAATACAAAAGGCAGAAGGTTTGGGCCCCAGCTTGCATGCAAAGTTATATGCAAATATCATTCAGATTTCATACAGAAGATGATTCTATTCAGTAGTATAAACCATGAATAACAGGCCTGGAATCTGACCTTTTAAAAATATAAGCAAAGGAGCTGTTCCACTTGCTCTGTTCTGCGCAGCTTCACAGATAAAAAGCACAGTCACTCCCAACTTCTTGCCCTTATTAATATCACAGTTACTGCTGTGATATTTGGCTGAAAAGGCAAGACAAACCTTCAGTCTGCCCTTACAGAAAGGCATCAAAATAACAGTTTCAACATACATAAAACAGTGCTCAGTGGAACACTTTTGTACTCAAAGCAGAATAGGAAAGACCAGACTGAGTTTTGTTATGCCTACTCAAAGGAAGAAAAATTCCACTTGCAAAAGAGTAAGTATGGAGACGTGTTTATTTCTTTGCATCTCTTCACCAAGGAGGTAGAAGGAGGCTGGAGAAGGAATGATAACTTTGTGTCCAGCTGTATCACTCACCACAATTTGTGCCAAAACATGCACTATGAATCACTTTTTTTTTTTTTTTTTTTTTTTTTTTTTTTTTTTTTTTTGGGTTCGGTTTTNTTTTTTTTTTTTTTTTGTTACAGTTAGGGACTGGAATTGTCTCCAGGAACTAGACATCTCAATATTGCCTATTTATTCATTGCAGAGGAAGTTACAATCCAACCTTACTGTCTATACAATCTCAGGATAGTTGTGTTATTTTCTCTCTGGAATATGGCATCTCCAACCACCAAATGTTATAGATTGACTTTTGCAATAGGACTGCTGCTGGATAAATATTACCAGTGTGAGCCCACTGAGCAGTGGCCCACAGTGTCATGAGTCATATGTTATTGCTGAGCAGCTCATGCATCTACACAGTGTAGAACAACACCATACAAAGAGATTGTCCTACACGCTGGGAAGAAAATAGCT
>VZTL01044908.1:0-18852 GCA_013400535.1 Scopus umbretta | reverse complement strand
AACTCCCTCAGTAGGAGCTACACCAGAAGTAGAGGTTCAGATGGGCAGGGCCCATCATTCAGCTCCTGTCTTTATTTCTCCTGCCGCTATGCCTGCTTCTCTTCTACTGAAAAACTTGCCTGCCTTTGATAACAAGTATGCATCTAAGCGGGCTGGAGGAAGAGTTTCTTCAGAAATGTTTGACAAAAATTGTCTTCCTGAAATTAGATCCTGTAATTACATTTCAGTAAAAAATGAAAACTTGAGACTCAAATCCCATAATTTTTAGTGGGAATCCTTTGGCCAGTAACAAGCTTTAGATTCAGAGAAGCTGCTGCAGCATTTTACAGGCATGGTTGTTGAAGGTCTCTACACTTCAGTCTTTTATGTGGGATGTGCATCACTGTGTCTCTCACTGAGTTACACCAGCATATGACAGGAGTCCCTGCTTGACACCTCACAGCGGGTTCAGCTTGGCTGAGTAACCTCAGTCACAGAAGAAAATAGGACAATGAGACAGACACGCTAAGGCTCACCTGAGGAATTCCTACGGTATCTCTGAATCCAGTACTTCCAGACGGAAACTGTAATTTTATTTGTGGGAGAAAATGAGCACTAAATTGCTCTGACAAATAGAAACAATCCTTGTGGAATTCAGAAACTTTTTGACAAAATAGTTTGTAGCCAAACATCCCGTTTTCTACCATGTTTCTTGACTGAGTTTATTCACTCAGAGCTAGTAAGATATCTACCTAAATACAGTGACCCTGCTTTGTCGTCGTAACTTATCTGACATAAAGTAAGACGGAGTTGGGTTAACACACAGATGTGGATGACATAATGGGAGTGATGGAGCTGATCTAGAAAGTGCCTATGTCAACTGTAAATCAGTGCTATTGTGTAGCTTGTGAGTGTCCTGCTGATGGAGGAGTTGTCTGCTTGACAAGATATGTGGCATCTCTTTCAGTTATTATGGTACTCTAAAAAAGGACTTCTTCAGTTGTAAAATAAGCAAGTTGGTCTTTTATTCTCTGTAATTGTTGGTGCAATGTGTAGCAACACATTGCTTTAAATTGGATTTAATTGAGCAAGGGATGAGAATGAAGGAGGGTTTTAATCATCCTCCCTCCGTTTCAGGTTGGCCAATGCAACACTTGCACCCATGTTCCAGGCTGCTTTCTCCCATGAGTGCTGGTGCACAAACACTTGCCAGTTACCATTTGACTATAACAAAAAAACAAACCAACAAACAAACAAAAGCAGCTGTTTTTAATCAAGTTTCCCAAAGCCAGGCCATCAAAATGAGTGCATCTGTCTTGATAGAACAGGTTTTTGTCTACATTTTCCCTGCCTTCATAAAGCTACCCTAAAGCATTGGTTGGTGTGTAATGCAAGGCTTTGCAGCAAGTTATTTGTAATTTCTCCTAGGCAAAATATCACAGCAATTTGTGTCTGAGCCTCAGACTGCCTGAGAAGTGCAAATGTCAATTCAAAGGGGGAACTCATATACGTATCCACTAAATAAATTAGCAACACTGGAATGGGGAATTGGCAGGTTCTGTCTTCTATAGTTATTAAGTATTGAAACAGTCACTGAAGTCCCAGTGCGGCTTTGAAAGTATCTGGATATAGCTTATCAGCCAATTAGAAAAAGAATATGAACAAACTAATGACAAACAGTCCCTGTTCACTTGAGGACTCTCACCCCTGCATTTGACTTGTCTCACAAGCACCTGACCAACTGTTAAACCACAGAGAGCTACTGTAAAGATAGTTTAAATTTTAAAAAATTCTTAAATAAAAAAGACTGACTTTAAAAGCCAAAAATAAATTACATTTTAAAATTACAGCATAATCTGCTCCAATTAAAATCCCACACTACTGAAGAAGCGTTCCTACACTGTGGTCTCCGAACCAGGAATCCCCATGAAATTCATGTAACAAAATCCAAGAGCAGACTGTGGAGCATAGACAAGATCCCTATTCTCCCGCATCCTAGGTGCATATCATAACCATTACACTACAAAGCCATTTCACTCTTGCACACACATGCACAATGAACCTTGAGTTCTTTTTGGCATAGACAGGCTGTTCCTGCTCAGCACACCTCATGTTGCAGGCAAGGCGTTCTGCTGGGAGCTACAAGCTGTGGAAGAAGCATTCCCCCTGGCAGACAACAAAATTTAATCTGTCCCCCAACCCCACCCAATTTTATGGATAATCCATGTAAATTCTAAACTGCTACTATATAAATTCCATGCATAGTTTTATTGTTATATAACGAAAAGGTATCCCTGTTTCTTCTGGTCCTATTTTTTAATGGTCACCACTAGAGCTTGTGATGAGCCACACCCTGTACCTGGTACACACTGAGAACTCCAGCTGGAGTGAACAAGGGGACTCCAGTAGATGAACGCTTCATATCTGGATGCAAATAGGATGGAAACATGAAAGCAGCAGTGGCTTCTGAGCTCTGCCCCAATCTGAGGTGCTTTTGAGCATGCTCACACTCAGATCTTCCAGACACTGACTGGGTTTTAAGGTTAAAAAGCATGCAAGCAAAGAAAGAAATTTGCACCAGGCACAGAATTGAAGCATTTTCAATGTCAAACAAAAGCTAAGTGGGACTTTTGAGGGTCTTATCCTTATCCTTGGATTTAAGCACAAAATCCTGTGTGGAATTCCTAAATCCCATTTCAGGAACATTTTTTGGATCTAGTCCTTAACATCTTGATGACCTATGCCATGTTCTCACATTCAATAAGAAACAGAGGCTTATAGGTCTCATCTGTAATATCCATGCACAGCAGCTGTAGGCTGCTTCTAATCATCAACATTCTTTAATTATTAATAAAAGTTTTATTAGCCATGAGTCAAAAGCTTCTCTTTTTCTGGCAAAGGGCTGGGAAGATAATTTTTCTTTCTAACAGTAGATGTTTTCAAAGCAATAACCCAAAATTTAAACCAGATTTAAATATACTAAATGCAAATCCCCAGATAATTAGCACATTATATAGCTAAGTTGCTAAATACATAATATATCAAATAGCTGTTTCTATTAAAGAAAATCCCAAACAATTCGGTAATGAAATTCATGCCTTGTTTTTCCACTTTACAGAGACTGTTCTTATTCTAACACAGTACAAGATGTTACTGTACAAACTTCATTCATGCTACCTTCTAATCTATTCTTAGGAAGCATTTTAATGATAACACCTGTTGTTCTAATAACAATTTTCAGTCTTTATTGCTTATGGGATCTAAGGCTAATCAGAAATGTAACGCTTCACTGTGTTTGAGAGTGATTGATCCTGGTATATAAAAGACTTTTTTTTACCAATGTAAGACATTTCTGTCTTTGCACTTTGCAACTACTGGCATTAACAAGAACCTGGAATGAAATCAGTGCAAATCAGAAATATGCACTGAAGATTTCCTATATGTATTTTCTGCTTTGTCTCTCACAGGAGAGACTGCGCCTGCATTCCCCATCTACATTATCACACACTATAAAGGAGGAAATGCAATGAATGCAGTTGGTTTATTCCCCCCCAGGAGTTCCCTCTCGTAGAGTATGTCAAAGTACTCCCAGCCGTCAGTCTGTCAGGTCTGCTCGGATGTTTTGGAAGACAGCATGCTCTGAATGGGAATGTAACAATAGCAGGCTGATTTTTCAGCAGCCAGCACTGATAATTCTGATAAACAGTCTTCTTGAGGTAAGACGTGACGCATATCAGAGGTTCCTGCCTTAGACGCCAAGGTTATTCGTCATGTAATTGGACATTGTTGGAGAAAACCATAATTATCCCAGATTTAAAGGCATAAGGCCATCTAGTTGATAATAAGTGGTCAAAGACAATAATTTGCTGCTGAATCCACTTTAATCTTTCCTATTCATTTACTTTTAAGAGATGTGACCTAACCAGGTCGTACTTAAACAATGCTGTGACTTACTGGCTTCATGATTATGTTAAGTTACAGACCTGGTGCTCTTGGAATTTCATTGCTTCGGTAGGGTAAAACTTAGACTCTCCTAATTCAGCAGTGCAGGAAGTTATCAGTTGACAAAAGTGAGGAATGTGTACATCCCCCAGCAGATATGGAGATCTAGTTCTAGCTCCAGCCAGCAGAGAGCAGCTGTAGTGAAAACCTGCTATTGCCACCAAGTTCTATCTACATGTTGGCCTATTTCACCCTACAAGTGCAATAGAAATTCCAGCTGACATACAGGTGGGGTCCATCGTTCACTGTGCCTGAATTTGCCACTTTCAGCTGACCTTGGGCTGCCCAAATGATGGGAAACCTCACAAGACCTAGGCAGTCTGCTAATCCTCACCTACCTCTTGTCCCCACTTCTGCTCTCTGGCAGCTCAGCCATCCCTCTGCTGAAATTGCGTTAGAGCTGGGTCCCAGCAGTCCCAACTGACCCCTTGGAACTGTGGTGGAAGTTTTTATCACATCACCCATTGACTGACCCAGGAGATTCTAGCAAGTAGCTGGCTTGGCCACCCCAGTGTGCTGAGGCAATTAGTCATCTGGTGGGCTATCTCCTGCTTCCAGGAAGTCAAGGACTATCACTTCACAACAGGTTTTAGCTCCTGCCCCGAGGGAAACAAACACATGAAAGCTCACAAAATTTTGCCAAACAAAGAAATTCCTCTGGGTCAGGCCAGCTGCAGATCCCAACAGGCTTCTCCCTCACATCTCCTGGCACCAGAAAATTGATACAGCTCTTCCCCTTCAATGCTTTGCTCAGTCATGTGATAGGAAGTCAGATTCCTTACCGCGCTCCTCTCTCTTTCATATGCTAACGCACACTTTTGTGTTTCTCATTATAAACATCCGCAAACCATCCACATAAGCATTACAAAACTTCATCGTATACAAATCCTACAAATCCTATATGCTACCTTTAAAGACAGATTTTTGTTTGGACAGCCTCTTGGTTGCCCATTTGCTTTTTCATATTCCTAGCACGGCAACCATACATTAAAATACTTTCTTCCCTAAAGGCTGCACAAATAAATGAGGCTTTGGCTTTTCTCCAGATATTTTCCCATTGTTAACAGGAATATCTGTTTTTAGACCCTTTCCCGTTTTTCCGTAAAGGTAGCCTTATCTTCTTGATCCATCAGTAACTGTTCGTTACTGATGTGGAACTCGGGCTCTTTGAGGTAGCCTTTCCTGTAATTACTGTTTCTGTCATTAATTGTCCCCTGAAACTTGGGCTATCTAAATAGGATTTGATGTCATTCCTTAAGCTTATATAGGGGAGAAAAAAAATTCTACTGGAGTTCTTTGGAGGTATTTCATTTTGTTGTCTTACCATTATGGAATAGCTGTTAATGTTTGTAAGCTCTTTTCCCACCATAGGCTGCATATGGAAATAGATAAGCCTGGCTGAAGCTCTAGATTGTTTTTGGTGAGTGAAGTGGGAAAAAGTTTGTAAGATACTGGTACTGAGCCAAAATATCAAGACTTGTATAGATCCTAGGCTTGTTTAGTCATGTTTTTATGCATAAATCCAACATATTTTCATGCATATTTTTTCCTGCATAGATCCAACATATTAAATAAATTTACAAAAGAAATTATGGAAATTTATAATTTAAAAATCTCCTAGTTCTGAAACCTTTGACTATATTCTCTTACTCCATTAAATTACTGCTTAAGAAGGAGTTTCATCTTGGAAAAGGAAAGAAGGCAGGAGGCAATAAGTAACAGAAAGGCATTGGAAGAAGTGGTTGAAGAGTTCAAATGAGGGATCTCAGTTCTAAGCAAGGATTTTATATTGCTGAGATACAACTTAGAGATAATACTGGGAGTGGTAAGCTATCTTCACAGATAGCACATAGCATTGCCAGGGGAGCAGTGTGCTTTCTCCTTACCTGTCTTGAACCTTTATATGTCCACAGTAGGAATGTTTATATCTTATAACCAACCTCACATGAATCCAGTGAGCTATTGCTGTTGGTTAACTAGAAGAGACCCGAGGATGACTAGCTCAAGAGTTTCCTCCTCTGTGAGAGACGGGATAATAAGAGAGGGTAATAAAACTTTGAGAGGGCTTACATGTATGAAGACTCAGACGGCCAAGACAATTATCACTTGTCTGCTCAAAACCTTCTGATGCCCTTCTACTGACAAGTCATGTTTAAAATCAGCCAGTTCTGATTATAGAACAATTAAGGGAATTTTAAAACACTTCATTATAACTAGTGTCCAATCTTTATTTTTTTAAAATGATCACAGGTAATCCAGCCAGAGGCATGGAGAGGGAGTTGCACATTGCCTGAAATTTATGGTTTTAATTCTCCATGTCCCACTTGTGCATATGTGGGAGTCGGTGGTTTGCCTTGTCTTTCTATGTCTGCACACATATCTACTCCACATACACGAGCATTAGCGGGAGTGGATGTTTTCTAGAAAACATACAGTGCTCATTGTGCAGTATTGTCCTGGTTTTGGCTGGGATAGAGTTAATTTTCTTCCTAGTCACTGACATAGTGCTGTGTTTTGGATTTAGTTCTAGACTAATGTTGATAACACACTGATGTTTTAGTTGTTGCTCAGTAGTGCTTACACTAGTCAAGGAGTTTTTCAGCTTCCCATGCTCTCCCAGGTGCACAAGAAACTGGGAGGGGGCACAGCCAAGATAGTTGACCCAAACTGGCCAGAGGGCTATTCCATACCATATGGCATCACGCTCACTATAGAAACTGGGGGGAGTTGGCTGGGAGGTGGTGATCACTGCTCGGGAACTGGCTGGGCATCAGTCAGAGGATGGTGAGCAATTGCATTGTGCATCACATTTTCTATATTATTATTATTGTTATTATCATCATCATCATTTCCCCTTCCTTTTCTGTCCTATTAAACTGTCTATGTCGACCCACGAATTTTACGTTTGTTTTTTTTTTTTCTGATTCTCTCCCCCATCCCACTGGGGAGCGAGGGGGGAGTGAGCGAGCGGCTGTGTGGTATTTAGCTGCCTGCCAGGTTAAACCACAAGTACTAAGCAAACGCAAGGTACTATGTTGTGTATGTAAAAGGCATTTTACATGGTATAATAGAAAAAATCACTAAATTGGACATGCTCCATGAATGCAGATAATATTCCATGACATGGGAGGAATTAATCCAGCCAAGGAACATGATACCACATATTTAAAAAGGAAAAAGGAAATTTGGCTCTTTAAGGAACAATGATACCTTTTCCTCAGCTATTATGTCTTTTCCATCATAACTTAAAACCTCAGGCTATGATTTTATGATACCAATGTGCAACACATTAAAAAGATATCCTTCTTAGTCAGGTGATACTTATTCATTACTTCCTGAAAATCAATTCATTTTGGATGCTTCTAACAGGATTATCTGGAATCAGGATACCCAAATCAACAGTCCTCTTAGAAAACTGCCACTTCTAGGTTTCAAAATCTACTGATTCATAATGAAAAGGGATTTAATACATTTAAAGGCTTTTTAGTGTAGCACAATTGGAGGAGTTTTATGAAAATTCTTATCAAACTTTAACAACAAAATGAAACAAGTATCTTCTGTAATGTGGAAATTAGCATATGTGAAAGAAATGTATGGAAATTGCTTACAGATATTCAGAATGACAACTCTCCAAATTCTATTACTGCACATCAGTTCTGCTCAGGAATGAGACACCGTTACTTTCAGATGGGATGGGAAGATCTTCTTCCCACCCAAGGCCACACACAGCTGGAGCAGAAAAATCACACACAGGAATTTCTGCCTCCCTGTCTTACTGTGTCACAGCTCTTCATGCAGTTTAGCTCATGCTGAAAAGTATTTAAGTGCTAGCTCCTCTCAGATAAGCCCACCCCTTCCCTTACAATGCAGAGAAAACTTGCTTGCCTCAACATCAACAGTACATTTTCATTATTTAGGTGGGAAGGCAAGGATCTGTTGCAACTGATTTCAGCACTGCAGCACACACTGCCAGCGATAGTCCAGGCAGGGCAATTTCCAAGCATGTCTCACTTCCAGAGCATCTCAGCCTCCAGCCAGGCCCACGACTTTGCCCAACACCGGCCAGGCTGCAAGTGTGGGCTGTGGCTGCCAGCTGTAACCATTCAGTTGATCCATCAGTTGCAGCAGGGCTGAAATAAAAGATGAATTAGGTAAGCACTCTTCCCGCTGTTAAATTAAGGGAAATTACTTGTCCCAAACAATATAGGAGATAAAGTAACTGAGGCCTTTGTTACTCATGGCCATGAAAGATGATTCTTAGAATTGGTCCTTATCTCACTGTTCTGACCAGAATTGATCCTTATCCCACTTTTCTGACTGAAATATTGCTTTGGCCACAATACTATTTTAAATTTTCCCTCATAATATATTCAGGTTACATAGATACAAATAGTGTTCATATCCAGCCCTTTTCAGTGGTGTTCACGCTTCAGCCATGGGTGAACAGCAGAGCTTATAGCTGTTACCATGGGTTGCAACTGTCCCCTCACCTAATAGCCCAGATGTTATTAGCAAGACAGCACAAATAATAAAAGAAAAAAACATGTTCAAACATGGATGGACAAAAAAATATCTTTTAAATATTTCTCCAGAATAAAAGCGACTATCTCATTGGTCAATAACAAGTGGACTGGACAATAAGCTAGCTGGACATACCTAACACCCTTTGAACATTGCACCTGCTGAGGACTTCAGGGGTGGTTGCGAGTACTCCATCCCTGCCCACACCTGGTCAAGTGGAAGGCTGCTCACATGTCCTGCAAACTCAGACGCTCAGGCCTGGAGGTTAGCTGGGGAGACAGCACTTTGCAAGGTCATGCAGGGCTGCCAGTGCTACCTGGCATGACTCACAGGCATTGCAAAGTGATGAACTCCTACTCGACTCCCTGAAAAAAACACCACCGTTTCTGAACCTGGCTAACAGTGTTACATTTCAACATGTATTTGTTATTTCTGCTGTCTTACCAATTGCACTTGAACCCTGAGGGTGACCAGATAGCTATAAATCTTGATAGTCCAGAATATCTGTGTTTGAGACTGAGCCTTAAAAATACATGTAAGTATCTAAGAAGAGGTATAAGGCCTCTGTTACTACAGTACGCCTAAGGTTTGTTATTCCTAACATGTATGTTTCCTTTCTTCCTTTGAAGAAAGGTAACACTATTCCCATATTAGCCATAAGAAAACCGTTACAGCTATACAATGTGGCAGGTATAAGATGCTATGAGCCACTTAGTTCTGGTTTCCTAATCAGCCAACATTATCCAGTGCAGCATGGTGCTTTTGCAGTCTACACCCCTGGACTTCCTTGCAGAAAAATCAGGGGGCAAGAGAGAAAGGAGAAGTGGGCTCCAGATCTCATCCCAGCCTTGAGTTGTCTCACATTGCCAACCCTGGAACCAGGAGGAACTCCTGAGTTTAGGCAGCTTAGATATAACCAAAGTGATTAAAAATAATTTCTTAGTATCACACAGGCAATGTGATAGACCAGGGAGCTGAATTTGTGTCTGCTCAGAAAAGAAATGCATTACTTTTTAAGAGTATGTGTAATGCATGACAGATCTTTTGGATACTCTTTAGCTGACATCAGTAGAGATGTAAGACCATTACAAAAGCACAGCTCATTTTCCTTTATTTTCCCATAAGGACTGTATAAAGGAGAGAGGAAAGGAGAGAATACCATTAATACAGTGAAACCCCATAAATAAGAACAGATATTGTGAAAACTGCTGAAAACAAGACTGTTTTGGTTATTCTCTTAACTTATGAATATTCACACAGCCACTACCATTGCTGTTTTCTTGAGGTTCAGAGTCTTTATTTGCAAAATCTATACTTTTCAAGCAATACTGCTGATATGTTTAAGTAGGTAACAGGCAAACCTCAAAAGCTTTGGTGAGTCCATTTTATTTAAAAAAAAAATTTCTTAATGTTTGTTTCAATTTATCTTAGCGTCTTGGAATTCAGACAGAAAACCAAAGATCAGAATTTTCTTATGAGATTCTCCTCCCTGGAAACAACTGAAGGGTAGCACTTTCCACACCATTCTCATCCTTCCACTTCTGATCTCAGCAGAAAATGAGGCACACAGCTGACTCCAATATTTATTTATTTAGAAAGCAATGGAACATTTTGAACCTCAAAACAAAAAGAAGAAAAGTTTGGTCATTTGGATTTCTGCCAAAGATGTGATTAATTCTACTAAACAATTGTTAGACAGCAATTGTTATAATTTAGGGTGCTTGGTCTGTGCCAAATGCTATTCCGCTGTGCATTATTGTAATTTAGGGTGCCAGTAGGCTACCCAAATATCAGCATGAAACTTGGCTGGTTAAATTATCTAGCTCTTTTCCCATGGCTCCTCTCTGAGTACAAGACACAGGCTCCATGATACAGTGATTCAGAGTAGAAGGCTAATTTGGGTACTCTGAATTGTACCCTTGGTGACTGTTTCATTCTCTGTTTAAGTTAGTGGCCAAGCTGGGTCTCTAAAATCAGCGTAGTAAAAGTCTCCCTGTTTCTTGCACTGACCTTTGAATGATAATTAGGAGCTTTCTGTATCATATCTAGTGAAACGAGACTGACCACACAGACATCTGTTACCAAATTGATCTAATCCACACTGATTTGTACTCTCACATGCACACTGGGGTATATTGGCATTTAGTAATAAAGGGGGGGGGGGGGTAATTAGGAAAGTTAAATTTGGCTTTATGCTGCAGGGAAATGATAAAAATAATCTAAAATTGATGCACATGTTAAATAAAACTTCTATTTGCCTTTAAGATTTCAATATATACTCTACGAAGTTAGTATTTTTCATCTATCTAGACCAATTATTGCCTGCTTAATAAATGTCTGCTCCTTTCATTAACTTTTTTATAAAATAAAGATAATTAACTGTAGTAAACAGCTACCAATCACTGAATGTGTATAGTTCTTTTTCACCATTCACCATTTCACCCTATCTCTCCATCGCTTAACACTGCTTCAACAGGGAAATTTCTGCTGGTTCCTCTTACCATGGTACATCATGTCCCATTGATCCCAGTCACAGGAAAAGGCATTAATTGCAGAGTTGCTAAGGCTGGTTTTTTACCACTGTTGGTTCAAAGATATTTCAGAGTGCTACAGAGATACTATCAGGTCTTCCTATTTCTTCTGTGCCACACACAAGACAACTGCAAGCCATTGAGCTCTTTACTCAAATGCATCCTCATTCTTGCATTCACATTGTCCAGTGCTTGCTCTTGCTTCCACACGCTTTCAGATAGAAAATGTTAAGATGGCTACAGCAAGCTGAATTTTTTTCAGTGGATTACTTTTGCCTCAAAAAAAAGTCAGCGTTACAATTTTTTTTCTGAAAAAAAAAAAACACCCCAAACTTTTATTAACATTTTTTCAATAAGGGAAAGTTGCTTCTCATTTCTCGTTTTAAGAAAACAACCAGCATTACATTCTGACCTTTTCTGGTAATTTTCCTTCACTATTGTTTCGTTAATTTATTTAGACTTTAATATTCTAACATGTTTATTCAAATGTTATTCAAATACCAGGTTAAATGTTATTCAAATATCAGGTTATAGGATCTGTTATACTAATGCAATGTTTTGAAGTTATCTCAACAGAATACTCGCTACATCAGAAGGCAAAAAATATATTCTCAGAAGTAATTTACTGCAAATTTTAAAATTCTGCCTGATAGACATTTGGTTTTAACTTCTAATTTCTAATAAAAACAAAGTCTGACATTTTCATAAAACAAATTCAGCTTTCCAACTTGCTACTCTTAACATTATTGTTATTATGTTAGCACTTGTACTCTGAACTATGGAACCACGTTTGTAAAAGAAAATAGTAAGGAACCAGCAGGCAGTCCTAGATGAGCATGCACTTCTGTTCATGCTGTGACTAGAAAAGGAAGTTTATGTTCATGCAAAAATGAGACTTAAGTATTTCCTATTGGACTTATACAAGCACATGTGATGGCATAGTTAGAAACCTGAGATTTAGCCATTAAAAAAACAGCTGATGTAGATGGCAAATGTCAGCAAAGGAGATGCAGTTCATTTTCCAATTAATTGGCATAGGAAACTAGTGGTTTAATAGGGTGATAGGACAACTGATGTTTGATTTTTTTTCCACACAGTCACACAATCTGGTAAAAGTTACATCACTTCCTTGCACGCTAGCCCTGCTAAATTGTTTCCTGTGCCAATGTTCCAGCTGAAGCTGGAAATACCAGAGGATTTCTTTCCCTTTCTGAAATGCCAAAGTTAATGGTGGCTGAAACCAGTTTCATCTGGTATTACTTGAACATTGATACTATACTTTAAAAATAACAGCAAAGACTACTTGATGGGTTTCATTGAAGTGCTTAAGAAGTTCCTGATAAAAATAACAGAATCCATTTTACTTATTTAGTATATGCACAATACTCCATTGAAAACAAGACAGCATTAGCAAGAAGATGGACTAGACCATTATTTAGACTTTTTTTTTTTTTTTAACTCTGATTTGAGGACATAGCAACCAACACACTGTAACATCTCCGCTTTTCAAAGCACTCAAGATCATGAACAGTTCTCAATGGAAAATGAATACAGAACTGGAGAGTACAGTTGTCCCTGGCAGTTCAGTGCTCCCTTGAGCACTGAAATTTTCTTCCTTGGCTAACAGAGACACGCAGCAATCTCCCTCAGTCAGCTTCTCTGAGTGCGATCAATACTTTGCAGACTTCAAAAAAAGGATGACACTTTGCCAAGCCCGTGCTTATAGAGAGAAGACAGTGCCTGTCATTCTAAGGATCTGAGCTTGGTTTCTGAATTAAGCATCTTCAGATTGCAACTGTGCGTGTCAGAAAATGTTTGTGGGAGCAATGAGTCTTATGTTTAGCACTCTCCCTCCCTCATCCCACCCAAAAGTGGCTGAAAAGGGGTGGTGGTGGGGGGGGGTTATTGTTGTTTCTAGAGGAACTCTGTCAGCAGAAGGCAAGCTAAAGAGAGTAACCCAAACATCTTAAAATTGTGAAATTAAGTAACCGGTGATGTCTTGTAATTGACTTGGCATATGATATTGCAGACCTCAGAAAAATAGATCAAGCATAGGTAAATATAGGCCCTGGGCTGGAAAGTATTGAACAGATAGTGAAAGGCAGACAGAAATTTTGTCCTGGCTATCCCGCCTGAAAACTTCTGAAATTACATTGCTAGTGATGGAAAGAGATGTTTATGGATGTCGATACCATGACCAAAGCTCACATTTCGATGTGTGACTAAGGCCTGGGAAAGAATCTATATACAGTACAGTATTTGCATGACTATCTTATCAAAATAACCTGAATGCTCTCCTCTTTTACTAAGCTTTGAATCAATTAGGGATTTTTCTAAAAATAATCTTATGAGTACCATGTATCTGAATGAATATTGCTACCATAAGAGCTGTGCAGATCGCTGCAAAATGATGTGTGATTGCCTGGACTGAAAAAAAAAAAAAAATCGTAACAGGTAACTTAGGAAACATTGGAAAACATTTATCATTTTACATATGGCCAGGATATCTTGGAAAGCGTACTGCAGCTGCAACTGCATTACTGAGAACAGCCTGCCCAAATAAGCCTGAGAGAAACAGCTTTTCCAGAAAGCCTCCCCTCCATCTGCAGATCTAGTGGGTGCCTTTAACCAGTTATAGATAGCTTCTCCTCCTAGGCTATCTACTCGGAGTCTTTTTCTTTCTGCAGCGTTATCATCATGACTACATTTCAAGTGGAAGCTGCAGTGAAGAAAAAGAACTGGCATGTATTTGCGTGATTATCAATGGGGTTTGATAGCATGGTAATAAAATGCAAGCACAGGGGTGAGAGCAGAGCTCCAGAGTTGCTGACGCTGGTGGAGCTACATTTACACAAATGTGTTTGTAAGAAACGCAAAGAGCTTGATTACAGTAAATATGGCCTGATTTTGCAGTCATGAGAAAGTAGGTCAAAGGGAGCTTAGTTTATCGCTGGGATGTTCGTGCATCATCGTTAGACCTTTCCCATGACTTCCCGCCTGTATCTCCTGTCCATTCCGGCAGCAAACTGCACTCGCTCCTGTCATGCAACATGCAAACAGGAAAATGAAGCTGTAGTGCTTCTGTGAGAGGGCAAATAACTCAGCTTTGGAGTATGCACATCATTGGAAAGCTGATGTGCAGACAGAATAAAGACAGACAAAGTGTGATTACAGCATAAGCATGAAGTACTTGAGTACCATAGGTATTTCATCGGAAATACACATCTGTATTTGTTCCACTATAATTAAGTGGCCTAGGTATTCAACCTGACCAAAGTATCAAGCTTCTTTAGTCACCGCTAGTAACAATCAGAATGTACATGGCATTGGGCAAAATCCAATTCAGTTGTATTACTTTAGTCTCTCATTGTAAATAGGAACATATTGGGGAGAGGTCTGCACAAGGCCTACCCCTAACCTATGACAACTTAATGCTCCTTATAGGGTCTAAATGGGATTACACACAGAGATAAATTCACCATTAAATAAGTCACTAGACAAAAACTGAAGAATTACAAGGAATAGATACTCTGCAATATTAATATGTGCAGCCATCAAATATCTAACAAGTTTAAAAAGTTAAGAAATATGTATTAATCTTATTTTAAATAGTGCTTCTTTTCCTAGTCAAATATTATTTCCTCTCCATTTTGAAAGCTAAAAGGAAAAATTAAGTTATCAGATCTTGTCACATCTGATTTACAAATGAAGGAGCAAACCCTATTATTCCTCTATATTTATCATTATATATATGTCCCTTTTATTCTTACTGTACTATGCTTTCTTTGACAAAAATTTAAATTAGGTATCACTTACTGCAGATTTTTCAGCTATTTGTTTTATTTTTATAACTTCAAAAGACAGGAAAAGACAAAATCTTGTTGCAAGTCTTTTCCATATACCATAAGGGGCAATGATACCATGGTCTGCACAGCCACTAATGCCATCTCATTAAGATTATAGGCAAAAGAAGAAACATTTCTAAAGTGGCACATCTCTCATCTTTCGAACATAATTTTTAGATATTTATGTCCCAACTGAGAGAATACATATGCACATGCTCAGCTGTAAAGTAATCCTTTTGAATTCATTGAGGCTATCCAGTTACTTAATATTAGTTACGTATTTAAGGTATATGCATGTCTCATCTGGTTAGTCCCTTTTTCTACTCAGTCTTTTTTTACCTGTTCACAGAAAGGAATCCTGCAGGATACTGCAGTTATTCTTGTCATAGGGTTATTACATAAAGATGATGACTAGCATTTCCACTGTCTCATATAATAGGTTATTGTTTTCTGCCTACCTGATTTCTACCTGCATTTTCAACTAGATGCAGTGTTCTTAACCTCCCACTCCATTACCCTAGTTCATTATTAAGTATCTGTTGCAAAACCATTGCAATGATCACTGTGTAACAGCTGCCTTTTGGGATGGCAATGAGATTTTCTTAAATCTCTTGACTTTACCTTGGCTCAGGTAAATCTTGGTTGCATGTAAGAATTGAGGGAGGATATAAACTAATGGAGTCTGTCAGATGCATTGTGCAACACAGTTAAATATAGTGCTGGCAATTCCCTTCTTACTTCTCCATCAGCCTATCATTATTATTTTCTTATGTTTTATTAAGGTGAGATGACTCTGTTATCTGTTATCTTATTTCCTTTTAAAGCCACGTAGAATTTCACCATGTACTGCAGGAGATTTTAAGCATCAGACTTAGTATGCTGAACTGTTAATTTTCCAAAGCAGGCAATGGAAAAATTACTCAACCTCACTGTTTCCAATTAGCTATGGACTTCTGTTTATTCCTTTACCACAAGCATTTTTGCTTAGTTAGTAGTGCAAATTGTTAATCACAAAAATGTGCTATCTCACATATGCTAAGAATGAAAAAAGAATTGGCTCCTTGTCCTATAGAACTCAAGCAATCCTCACTCCTCCATTTCCAGAACTTTTTTTTCAAGGAATCTGACTGACTGACGACCAACAACCAAAAAATTACCGTAAACCCATAGAACACCACTGCCTGTCTTCAGCATTTCCTAGTAGGTGAGGCTCTCAAGGAGCGATGCTGTGCACAGCTCAGGCAATAACAAATACTGCATCCTACCATTCCCTCAGAAATTCATTTCACTACTCTCGACAGTGACATGGTAGCAGGTAAAGAAATCTCCTACTACATACCTTGATTATGCGTGAAAAAAAATGTTAGTAAATTGTTGAGAATCCATTGTAAAAATATTAAAATAATGTCAGGGTTGGGAAAAAAGTTCCGAGCTAGAGTTTCTAGAATTTAGCGTGTCCAGTCTAGAGCAAAGGGATAGTAACTGTCCCCAAATGAATACAAAATTATTCATATTTAATAAAGTAATGGTAATGATAGAGATAGCTAAGAGTAATTGTTCTTATTAGTAAGAATAAAATCAAAAGCAATAGACATCTGGAATGAGACAAATGTGGGGCAAAGAATAAGAAAATTATACTAAGATTTTTAAAGCAATGAAAGAAACCTTCCAGGAGGTCATTAGAAAAATTCTTGCAAGCGCTGCAGAACTCTGCCTGCTTGTGTTTCTTCTGTCATATTCTCCAGGCTTCTTAGGTGCTCTGTTCCCTTGTCCCTTCTAAAAGTTACTCACTTCTTATTTTCTTATTTTATTCTTATATTCTTATTTTCTCTGTTGCTCCTTTTGGGCTGCCCTGCAAATGCGCAGCACCTTTTTTTTTTTTTTTTTTTGTTTTATGTGTAAGGACTGTGCCCCAGCATTCATAATCTTCTCTTTTATCTTAAACTCATGCCACCCCCCTGAAGCCTTCTAAAACTTGATCCCGGTGATGGTGTCATCACTTGGTTCTCACCCTAGCCAACGGCCCAGCCTATTGTCTCTGCATGACTCTGCGACCCCTCGGACAGAGGCAAAAGCATACTTTTCATAAGTGACTACTGATTTAAGATGATTCCGCTAATAAGTGCCGTCTAAAGACGTGTGCTTTACACTTCCTAAAAATCAGTATCCGATAGTCTTTGGAACTGGTCTCTACATTTGGAGTACTTAATGTTTGCTAATCACTTAAAAAATTTGGAAGTCTTTTTCCAATTATTTTGGGCTTTTATAATGTACTGTATAAGTAGACAAGAGCAAATCTTTTCAGGTGTCTGTTTGGGAATGTACTCTTTAGTAAGTTGTGACACAACGCGGTGGTGTGGGTTAGCTGAAAGAATAGACAAAGTTTCCAATAGGAGTGAATCTGCCACTCTACTTATATACGAGCCATTTTTTCAAACATTGGCTATCAGATAGAAGCGAAGGGAATAATAGAATATAAATTCTCCTTTACAATGCTCTGTTAATACAGAAAGGCAAAGACGCCTGTACTCTAAGGAAGCTGTCAGCAAAGTTGCAGGCCGGAGGTCCCAGTATCACTTACAGTACTGGCAAGCAGGAGGTCATTGCTGGGGAATGAAGCTTGGGGAAGGAAGCAAAAGGAAAACGCTGGGGGGAGTGGAGGGGGAGAATCCAGGATCTTTCTTCACCATTCTTTTTTTACAGCTTTTGTGTGTTTGGACTGATTTGTGGTGGGAGAGCTGCTGGAGACAGTATATTTGGCACAGGACAGGGTAGCTCATAGCCAAAAGGATGGTGCTATTGCCAGTTTAAACCATGGCTTTTCTTTTTTTTTTTTTCTTTCCCTCTTTCCTCCTCCCTCCTTTTTCTTTGAAGGAAGGAAAAGAAAAAAGGGGAAGAAAGGGACTTGCAATGAAAACCAGAGCAGTGGGTTAACGACGGCCCTGCGGGCTTCAGTAGACTGGAAAGACACACGAGGTACTTCCTCTACCACCTGGCACGCAATTCTGCTGCTGCTGCTCTTGGTACATAACTTTGGAGTGAATAAGCAAACAAGTAAAACTTTTTAAGAGACACCAATTATGAAGCACCAGCTATTAATCTGTCAGCTTACTCCCTTCCCTTTTCTCCCACCACAGTATTCTTTCCTCACGTCTTTTCTAGTTCTCGTGTCTACCTGTGAAAACACACACTCCCTTGTCAGGTTTTCAGATCTGACTCCGTTCGCTTTTTCATTGGCATTGCTTCCCAGGATGAACGAGGGCCAGAGCTAATACGTTATATTTCTCCTGCAATCACTTAAGCTTCTTTGACTCAGAGGCGGAGGGAAATACAGTTAGTAGCAATAAAGCCATCCATCTCTGCTGAAAGATTTCCTTCAAGTCTGGCTGGAAGTGAGAATGCAAAAGGGAAGCCTTAGGTGAGCCGAGCTTGCTCAAGGACTGTTTAAAATGCAGTCGCAAATGGCTGGGTACATTGCAGTGTAGGAGTATGTTGTATTTTAATTCTGGCAGCTTTTCTCAAGCGCAATGAAAAGCGTTATGTTGAGGTCACATCTTCAAGTTGGGTAAATCACCACAGCACAACTGAAGTCAGAGAAACAGAGAGCTTGCAAAATCTGAGCATTTTGTCTCTTAGAAGTCTCTGAGAGTGATCCTACAGCTGATTTTTGACGCTGAAAACCTCATAATCATATATGTATCTTCCTGGCTTTCCTGTGAGCAACTCTTACCTGGCTCCATTCTTGTAACAAAAAAGACAAAAGGGAAATCAATCAGTAATGGCAAAATCTTGGATGAATTAAGGATAAGTAATCACTGAATTGTAGTACAACTGTAAAGCAAAGGTTAGCAAGAATACGATGTATCAATTTACAGACATGCCCATTAATGTAAGGCAACACTTTTTACACAATTTTTTTCATTTGCAATTGCTGATAACTAAACTGATTAGAAAGCAGGAAAAAAAAGAAGAAA
>VZTL01044905.1:0-10390 GCA_013400535.1 Scopus umbretta | reverse complement strand
CGGGGACTGCGCAGCGGCGCGGGGCGCGGGAGGAGGCGGCGCCGGAGCCGGGGCGGTGGCGGAGCGGCGCCAGGCTGCGGCAGGTAGGGCCTTAGCGAAGGGCGGCCTAGCCGGGCGGGCCGAGCTACCGGGGTAAACCGGCGGGTCCTCTCAGTGCGCGACACCGGCCGTGGTCCTTTTGACTTCCCGCTTGGTACTTGGGCCGGGTTCTCTTCGTGAATGTTAGGCTTAATCGTTCGCGGGGGGCTCCCGCGGCCTCACAGCGGGTGAGGGAGCGTGTGCGTCGAGCGGGCCCTCCCCTTGCTAGTCAGGCGCCGCTCCAGCACCCTCACGGTCGGTAACTCCGTGGGTGTGACGTGCTGGCTGATGCGGCGTGGCGGCCTCCGCGTGAGGTAAGGGAGGCGCTGGCCTGGCAGGCCCGAGCGCGGCCGTGGGGCGGCACGCCGAGGAGGCCGCTGAGCCGAAGGCCCTCGGCTCTGCCCTGCGCTCTCCAGCTCTGTGAAGTGGCGCCCTGAGCAAAACGTTAACGCCTCGGGAAGAAAGTAACCGCATCGGAAGCGTGGGATCTCGTTCTGCAGCTGCGGGAGGACCCTGGGGTGCCTGGAGCGGTGGAATCGCCCTTACCTCGGCTGAGACCACAGGCCTCAGGGTGCTTGTGCTGAACCAGCATCGCCTCCTGCTGTAACGGGAGGAGTCGGTGGCTAGCGCAGACCGAACTTGTGTGTAGATACATACAGAAACTTTTGTGAGGGTAGTGGTGCCGAGCTGGAGGTGTGTTTTCCTGGTGTACACTCACAAAAGAAATTTCTCTGTATAGATAACAGTTTTAGTAGCACGATAGCTGGCTATGGGTGTAAGCGTTGTGTGCACAGAGCTGTTCTGTTGTTGTAGCTGTTCTGCAAATCTTCTCTAGCCTAGATCAGACCATGACCTTCAGCGCGGCAAAGCGTGCCGGGGGTTGTTTAGACTGTTCGTTCTCTAAGCAGGCACCAGAGACTTCACATGTGGCTACCAGGCAAACATTTAACTTTTGTAACTGCTGCATCTGGAGGAGCTGTGGCCACTGCTAATTTTCTGCATGTGTGACCACAGCAAAAGTTGAAAGAGTGCATGAGTCCCTAAGCTCAAAGGCTTTCATTTACAGTGATCTGATCCAATTTCATATCCCCATTCATGCGTATAATTGTGTGTAGCTATTGTTCTTTTGTTGGCTTTTTCTTTATATTGGTAAATATAAAGCTTGGCTTTGTGCTGATGCTCAGTCTGCACTAACGTTCACTTTATAGTGGCAGGCATGCATTGCTGACAGATTGAAATTATGCCTTAAGTATGCACACAAGTTGCATCTACCTCATTAGAGCAAATTAGAAATAAACTGATTTCATGGTGTGAACAGAAGGTAGTTTCACTAATTTACTAGTTTCTAAGGTGACTTGCTTAAACTGTTGAAGGACTAAAGCTTTGTCTACAATACTGTAATCATGTGTGGCAGAACAAGCTAGAGAAAAAGAAAAAGAAGTGGCTTTACTCAATGTGAAGATACTTTGTACCTTCATGACATCAGCTCCATTTTCAGTATATTGATTTCATCTACTTAAGATTTTAGAGTAATTTAATCACCATGTATTATCACAGGCCTGTTGAAAAGCATTGTTCTGAAATATTTTTAATTTTGTCTGTTCTTTTATAGTGTCTGTTGAAGTACTTAGGTTTCATCCATCTTAATTGACAAATATCTGATGATTGCGTTGACTCTTAAGTGCTAACAACAAGAAATAAGTTACCTAAAAGACGCTTTGATGTTTGCTAACTGCTATATCTAGTGATAGACTGTTATTTACTAGAAGAAGGCTTAGTTGTCAACTTTGATGGTTTTTAAAAATTATTTTTAAAAAACTGCACTTCGTGTTGCATTGCCAGTTTCAAACCAAACTCCATAGTGAGTGGCTAGCTTAGACTGTAATTCCGTTTATTGCCATTTTATGTCTTCTTAGTGGTTCATTTTTGCAATTAAAAAGATCAGTTGCCACTATTTTTTTTTTTTCTGTCTGTTCCAGATACTGTTCTTCCAAAGTTCAACATTGACTTTGTTGTAGCTCTGCTGAGGCAGGAAAATGCTAAAGATATCTGTGTCATCCAGCTACCTCCAGAAGTAAAATACTGTAATTACTTTATAATTGTGAGCGGATCTTCAACACGACATCTCCATGCAATGGCACATTACATGCTGAAAATGGTAAGACGGTTCCTGCTGCACTCTCTGGGTTTTGAGGAATGGTATTTTAAAATGTTGTGAAAGGAATTTCCCCAGGATTGCACGTATAGGGGTGTACCAGCCATGATGAAACTAATTGTCCTTATGTCATTTAGTCCCGAATACATCTAGCAACTAACTGTCTTTTTTCCTTTAGCAGTACTACTCAAAATGTAGAAAATATATTTTAAAAACAGACCTCTCTGTATTTAGAACAGTAATGACATTAGCGCAGTTTGGTGGCTAGAACAAGAATGATGTGAAATGGTGATGACGACTTGTGTCCACTGTTGTCTGCCATCCAGCAAACTATTCCCACTCATTCAAAATAGCTTAATCTGACTGTTCTCAAACCCTAATCCCTAAAATTTCCAGGTTCTCAGGTATATCATAAGGCTGGAGAAAAGACAGGATGTTATGAGGCACAGGATCCCCTCCTGGGCTTACTAAAGCAAACTGCTAGTTGATAGTCACCATCCTGTGCATGTACAGGAGGAAAGGAGAAGCAGCAGCAGCCATCCTTGTAGAGAAATCTTGCACTGTTTGGCTTTGGCGGAGTGTGAGCTTTTCAGTACAAAAATAGAGGTCAGAATAAAAATAACAGGTAGAGCTTAGGAATAATAAGGACCAGACTCAGGGAGGGAGAAACTTCATGGCCAGAAAAGAGCCAGCTGCTGTTACAAAGCACAGTGTGAGGAATATGACTAGCCCCCATCTCAGTCAGCTGTCTCTACTCTTAAGCTGTAGCTTGCCTTCTCTTCACACACTCTCTTTCCCTTCCTGGCCCTATTTTTCCTTTGACTCTTGGTTTTACTTTCTTCCTTCCAGTCCCATTGGTTTCAGCTGTGAGACTTGAGTAGGGGGAAGGAGAGAGGGGGGAACACTATTGCTTTTCAGTGCCTTTCTGAGTGCGTGAAGGGAGCTTCTTGTGTTCTCTGCAGGAACTGAAGCATCTTTGCAAACTAAAATTTTGCCTAAAGCTAGAAGTTGTATTAGTGTGACTTGAATGTGGTAAATTTAGGTGCTTAATATGTATTCTATCACTTGCATAACTTGCTGGTCTTAAATCAACAGCTCTCAGTCTTTCTCAGACCAGGAGAGACCAGTGAATACCACCCACCCTGCAAAAACGTGCCTCTGTTACAACTGGCTGCTCCCTCTGGTGGCTGTAAGAGCAGCTCTTTTGCAAGGGCAGAGCCCCTGGGGAGACCCGGTGTCTCCTGGGCATCCTGAGAAACCAGGAAGCCTGGCCAAGTACTCAGGAGTGGCTGAGTTTGCCTAGTGTTGAAAGTTTCCTAGGCAAAAAGTAAGCTGAAGCTTAAGATGTGAAGCAGAGCAGGTGCTTGGCAGCTGCTAGGCAGCTGGCTAGCTTTGCCATTACAGTACCTAAAATGTTACAGTAATGCGTGATTTACTCACACTAAAATGCAGAGGTGCTCATGCATAGCGTGAGGTCTGTCTGCTTTTCTGCCAGTAGTTTGTAAATGGCAGTCTCGGCTACTGCTTACCCCTTCCCGTCTGGTTTCGTGTTAGAGGAAGAAACTAACACTCAGCTTTTTTGTAATCTGTTCGCTATTACTCAGCCCTTAAAGACAAGGCTGAAGGAAACTTGTAGTGGAGATCAGCCTTTCCAGCCTCTGCTACGTAGCTGATGGCAGTGCATGCTGGGCTCTTTAGTATTTCAAGCAGACTCTCAGATCGTCTTTGAAAATTACCTGCTTTTGAGGATATCTCAAAAGCTGTCTTCAAGAAAGGAAAGTAGAACTAGTTCTGAATTACATTTTGTAAGTTTTCCATTCTGCTTTGCAAACTTGGGCCATTGTCCAGCAGATAGTATTGTGTGGGAATGACTAGGAACAGTTGCGTTTTGTAATAATTGCTTTCCTGGTGAAGTAGGATGCATTTGCTATCCAGCCATTTTACAACCTGTTATTTTGTATTTTGTCTTAGAAATTTGAATAAAGGAGCTCTGTGAAGACGTAGCTGACTTCATCCCTTTTTTTTTTTTCTGTTGATGCTTTTTGTAAAGAAGCAAGTTGGTTATGACCAGATCCGAAACAGAAAGTACTTAAGCCTCTAATTGTCAAATTTCTTCAGCTCTGGTGGATGATTAGGTGCTTTATGTATCAGGTGGGGAGAGTTGGGCCTCTCAAACTGGCATCTGTGAAAGCTGCCGTTTTGCATAGGGAACCAACTACCTTGCCCTAGCTGAGCTTTTGCAGTCCAGCTTTGAGCTACCCTCTCCCTGCTCTCACAGTGCTTCATAGCTCGGAAACCTGTGTGCTGGTCCTGTGTTCTGCCCATTTTGTAATGCGTGTGGAGAATGTGCTCTTGAGAGACAGGAGGCTTGTTTAAATGCCTTCCTCATTGCATGGATTGAAACCTGTTTTCTCCTCACCCCCTCATCTGAGAAGAGGATAAGCTTGACATCTCCATTTCTGCGTCTTTACTAGCCAGTGTAAGACAATAATGAAAGGTATCTGAAAGGAAATAAAACTTAGTGGTAATGGCAGTTACAGGGAACCTGTAACTGAAAGACTAACGCTAAGCAATTGTATTCAGTATTCATCTTGAGAAAAAATGGACACCCCTAAAATTAGTGGATAACTGTATGGGAATTCAGAGCATTAGAATTCCAGATTTGATACTAAATCCCACTGAGAAACCTGTACTTACTTTGCACTGCTGCAAGTGCATATTATTTTTTTTTTTGTGCAGACCCCAGGACCAACATAGAATCATAGAATCGTAGAATTGTTAAGGTTGGAAAAGACCTCTGAGATCATCTAGTCCAACCATCAACCCCCCCACACCCCCCCAAAAAAACCCAACCAAACAAAAAAACCCCACCATGCCTGCTAAACCATGTCTTGAGTAATTACTCAAGATTACTCAAAAACATTGAGTAATCTAACCCATTTGGGATTTAAAACAGCTCTAGACAACTCAGCTAAGTCCAGCTTATCTGTTAGGTTTGAGTGCTTTTAAGTAAATGCAAAGTATTTAATTTTCTGCCATTGCTTCTCTCTCAGTACAAGCATCACAAAGAAGAAAGTGATCCTCATACTCAGATTGAAGGGAAAGAGACGGATGACTGGCTGTGCATTGATTTTGGTAAATATTTGTGAATCTGACAAATATGAAGTTCTGCATGAGCTCTTTGTTGAAGGAAGCAGCTCACCGTGAACCCTGGTTGCTGTGGAGAGTTCACAATACTCTGCTGTTTTGGAATTCCAGTTGGTGTTGCTTGAAGTCATTGAGATACTGAATAAATTTTCACTAAAGATCATAGGCACTGAGAAGAAAGCAGTAGCTACTCTTCAGTGGCTAAAACAAGTCTTAATAAATTGAAGATAAAGGTAGTAGAAACAAAAAAGCTACTTCAGTCAATTTTCTCAGGTTTTTATAATCCCTGCTGGGGGGAGTGGGGGTTCTTTGTATGCTGCCCTAATAGTGAACTTCTGAATAAACATTTCCACTGTCCAGATCATAACGTGACACAGGGTAAAACCTCAGTCCTAAGAAATTGAGTTTAATTCTTTATTTTACAAGTGTGAACCTCTCTATGCAAACATAAAAGACTTTGCATTCAGAAAGCATTTCTTCATCACTGGTAGGTCTAGAATCTCGCCCTCTAACTTTGTGTTTGGTTTAAAAGAGAGCATGGATGGGTGAGGAGCACTGCAGCCAGTGATGTTAAGCCTTGGTTACTTTACTGTCAAAGATTTTGATAGTTATAATTGAAAACTGATTGAAATTTAAGGGCGTAACTAGGAAAAAAGTGCATTAGAAGTACACTGGAGTTAAGAGACTCTACTGTTGGTCCCAGAGAATTAATGAAAACCTGTAAGAAAAACCTTATGTCAAAGTTTGGAAGATTACCTGGCTATAGCTGAATGTTGTCGGTAATACAGGAAAGCTGAAAATCCATCTGTAACCTTAGGGAGGGGACTCTCTCAAGTAAAATTTCTTTCAGCTTACTTACTCCTGCCCCTAGAAGTCATAACTTCTTTGGTTTGGAGTCTCATGATAGTGTTTTAGTTTAAACCAAAGTATTGTCCTTCTCATTCTCTTGGCTGTAGTCTTGGAGTCTTATAAAGGACTGACCAATTCCTAACTGTTCAAGAACCAGAATCAGCAACTTAAGAAGAGACCTCCATCAGCTGACCTGTTATATCTAGCCAGAATGGGGGTGGAAGACTTGAAATCTGTGCAGCTGGAAGTGGAGTATTGTGTTACAGTTCACTTTAATTTATTGTGAATTTCTCTTCTGTGCAGGTAGCATAGTGATGCATTTCATGCTGCCAGAGACACGAGAGACTTATGAATTAGAGAAGCTATGGACTCTTGGTTCCTATGATGACCAGTTAACACAGATGACTCCACAATCACTGCCAGAAGACTTTATATTTGGACTGACTCCTAAAAGCAGTGATCATCTTGAGACAAGAACTGAAGGCAGCTGATGAGTGGAAAGAGAAATGAGTGTGCCGTCACAGATCTGAGATGTATAGTCTTGATTACTGACTTAACAGTCACTACGGTTGATCAGTACAAAACAGTGTGTGTATTGGATGTGCCTAGGTAAAGTTCTGAACAAGCTACAAAAATGATGAGAATCATACATCATTAAGGTTGGAAAAAAGACCCTTAAGATTGAGTCCAACCATAAAATGTCAAAGAATGATTCCTATCATAAGGGAGCTTCCTAGGGGCGTTGCTGTCTGAATGGAGTTTGCAGTGGGAGGAGTGGGGCAAAGACAGACAGCTGCTTACCCTAAAATGCATGCTCAGCCTCTGCAGTAATTGTTTTTCTAGTATCTTTGAAAGACCTGCCTGTAGTGGCAGTGCAAAAAAAGGCTTGAGCACTGCAAGGGAAAACTACTTGAAATAGTGCAGTTTAAGCCATTTACTCCTGGTCCATGAAGAAGCAAGTCATGCTCCAAGTTGAAGGAGAAGAGCAGACAGACTGGTGTTACTGAGCACGTGAAAGCCAAGAGCAGCAGCAGTGAGAAATAAACATGTCTTGAGTTAACCAGAACAGCAAGTCAGTTTTTCAGCCAAGGCCAATCTGTTTTTAATTTAAAAAAAAACAAAAAAACAAAAAAAAAACAAACAAAAAAAACTGAAGAGCTTCAACTCCTTGTCTTGTTAAAACATTCAGCTCATTCTAAGTGTGCAGTTGGCCCCTCTCCTTAGTTTTCCTCTCACCTAGTTTCTGGAAAAGGACAGCGAGACAACATGCTATGGCAGTGGGAACCGTTAGCTCTTTTGAAGTGGGTGAAGGTAGTTCTAAAGGAAGCCCTTAGTCACCGAGCATTACTTGCTGCTAACGGACTGTTCAGCACTTTCAAAAGTCATTGTGCAGTGTGTTCTTTGACTGCTGCGTGGTCTGATAACCAGTTAGAAGAGCTTCAGGATGGCAACAAAAGTTGGCTATGTAAAACAAGATGCTTTTCTCCACTAGAGGCCAGAGCTTTCATCATTAGATTAGGACCTCTTCCTTCTGGAGAAGCTTGCTTTGCCATGCATCAGGAAGCAGGAACGCTGAGGGCAATCACCTTTTTCCTCCCTGTAGCCCCACAAACAACTTGAGGCTCTGTCTGCGTCTCTTCCCTGCATAGCAGCTGCTGTCTGTAACACTCAAAGAACATGACTTTGATTTTTGCTCATGTGGTTGTGTTGTTTAGGGGAGAAGGGAGTGTGTGTGTGCATGGTTTAAAAAAAAANGACTTTGATTTTTGCTCATGTGGTTGTGTTGTTTAGGGGAGAAGGGAGTGTGTGTGTGCATGGTTTAAAAAAAAAAACAAAAAACAAACAAAACAACAGAACAAAACCCTTTCTCCCTCATTTCAGACCAGTCATGTTTTTTTTGCTGTGTCAAGCCTCTGTTCTTTGATAGGAGGGAGGAGAGAGTTCTGCAAATTAAGCAAGGAACATTTATTAACTATAGCTAACTAGGCGGATAAAACATCTTTTCCCACAGAACAAAGGTATCGGTGGCAAATGCAACTGCAAAGAAAGATTTTCAGAATGCTTCGTGATACTTGGCAATAAGTAATCCACATGGGGGAAAGATAACCTTGGCTGTCTTACAGAGTGATGGGTTCTAAATCAGGCATTTCTTCCTAGGAGGGATACGTAGGAGTAACTTTGGATCATTCTCTGAAACCATTTGCCTTTTACTGCTGCAGATAAGTACTACTAGATGAATAGAGGCAGATTCAGCAAACGTTACACCATTATATGAACCCACATTTAGTAACCAGAACCACATACAGTATCCTCTCTCAAAAAGCAAAGTAACAAAAGGACCATCCAGAAAAGAACAGTAAGAGATAGCAAACAGCTTCCATGTGAACAGACTAGGATTCATACAGCTGGAAAAGGGGTAATAGTCTGTAAGAGAAGACCAAAAAAAACCAACCTAAAAAAACCCAAAACGACACCTCAAATGAACCAAGAAGACAAAACGCAGTAAAATAAATGAAAAAGTATAACTGAACTTACTGCAAAAGCACATTGTGAAAGGCAGTTATTTGGAACATCCACTGGTAGCTATTAAGTAATCAGAACTGCCAGCTCAGGAAATGAACATCCTCATCCCGCATTTAACAGAAGCAGCCATAGTCTGTGCCAAGCTACTGCTGTGCCCTAGCCACATTCCCTGCCTGACTTGGTGAGCCTTTGGCCTGAGCCTCTTAAAAGCTGGGACCTGGGCTTTAAGAAGGACAGCCTGAATGATCAGTACTGTGCAACAGTAAAACCCTTTTGGAAGAACAACATTTGGGAATGGTTTCAGTTCTACCCATCGGGTGATTTCTGTGTAAAATAAAAATACTGAGCAGCTTGTCCAACGGGTCTATAGCTGCATCCTGTGCAAAGGTACATACAGGTTTGGCTCTGTGCAGGATTCCTCAACGATGGGATGAACAGGAGAAATAATTCTCAAGGTGAAGCTTTTGTCATCATTTCACCAATTTCCTGCACTGCATTTGAGCAGCTTTGTTACCAAGCAGCATTTGCGTTCATCAGTTGAGCTCACATCTTTGTTACAGCCTGGCTGGAGTGCTTACTCCACAATTTTTCATGTTCATTTAAAAATCCTGTGCCCTAGTACCATGTCAAGACCATGCTGTCCTGCACAGCATACATGCTTCATTTAATGGAAACCAATACAAAAAGCGCATGCCTTTGAAATTGCAGCTTAGGAATAAAAGCTTTGGAAGGTTGTTAGAAGCAAATAAAAGCGTCATGATTAAGCAAATGCTTAAAACAGTCAGGGGTTTAGCTGTCACAGATGTAGAAGCAATACAGGGGAAGGCTTAACTTCTTATGTTGCTCAAATGGCAGGGATGCCAGTTCTGAGAAGATAGCTCAATATTGGCATGAAAAATGAGCTTGGGGTTCCCTATGAAATGCAATACCCTATGCGGTATCTTCTACAGACACCATTTTCTTCAATTCCCTCTTTCTGGTGGTTGATCCCAGTAAGTGAGCTGTGGGGACAAGCGGGAGGGTGCAAGAGTTTGGAAAACAAGTTTGGTTTTCTTCTCTTAATTTAAGAGATACAGAATTATCTTACTCATGAGGCTCCTTCATTCCCCAGCCCCTCTGTCTCACTGTAAAGCGTTCAGTTAAACATCTAGTCTCATTTCTATTCCAAATAATGTTAACAAGGATCTAAATGGAGAGGCAATGCCACCTCACTGGCAACAGGCCTGCGTTTGGGTGGTGGTGGTAGGAGTGAGATACAGGTTGCCGTCCCATTTGCTTGCTAGCATGGCTGGTTCTGCCAGTCCAAGTGTCTAGGGCCACGTTCTTTACACAGCTTCATCACACTGACAGCACCAAAGTAAAGACTAGGTAAAAAGCAGCCAAAAAAAAAAAAATTTAGCACAAATTAAGCTTAAAACCGGTTAANAAGTAAAAAGCAGCCAAAAAAAAAAATTTTAGCTACAATTCAGCTTCAAACCTGTTAAAGATTCCTTCATGTTTGCCCTAGGTCAGGACTGTTGAATCCACATCCCTTCAACAGCAAACTGGCCTAAATGATCTGCATAAGACCAAAACCATGAACTATAGGTTGTACTACCGACTGCGTAGCATTGTTACACGAGGAGGAGAGGAATTAAG
>VZTL01044894.1:0-12033 GCA_013400535.1 Scopus umbretta | reverse complement strand
CAGGGGGGGCTGCTTGGGTATGCAGGGGGGTGCTGGGGGTGCAGGAGATGCTGGGGTGTATGTGGATGACTTCTGGGGTGTGCAGGGGGATGCTGAGGTGTGCAGGGGGGTGCTGGGGTGCACTGGGCCTTGCAGGGCTGTGCAGAGGGTGCTGGGCTGTGCCAGCATGTGCAGGGGTGTGCTGGGGTGCGTTGGGGTGTTCAGGGTGTGTGCAGGGGTCCGCCGGGGTGTGCGAGGGTTGCTGTAGTGTAGGCAGCCATTCCCTGCCTGCATCTTGCCAGTGCCGCTCCCCACAAAGAGCTGCTGCAGCGCAGGGGACATGGGGCACGCTGTGCCTGGGGTCCGCTGGCAGCACCCCACAGAGAAGCAGGGCACGGCCCACCACGCCGGGGAGGCTTCGTCCATCGCGTCAGGGCTGGACGCAGCTCTCAGCGCCGGCTGCAGCCGGGACCTCGCTCTGCACCCTGGCAGCCCCATGGCTGGGCAGGCAGTGCCTGCTCCTGCTCCCAGTGCGGGCAGAGCCAGGCCCTCAGGTAGAGCCGCCACATCGCTGGGTCTGGCGCTGAGCCGGCGCCTGCGTCCTGCCAGGCAGAGCTGGGCCCTCACCCTCGTGGGTGGCGAGGGGAGGAGCCGAGTGTGAACAAGCGTGTAAGGGCATGCACATGCATGGGCACGCGTGTCTGTACGTAGCTCTGACTCACTGCCACGGATGGCACCACTGGCTCCTCACTGCCGGGAGAGGCTGGCAGGGGTGTCCCTCTGGCACCCCAGCTGCGGCGTGCAGCCCTGCAGTGCCGTGAGGACACGGGGCTTCGGTGGCTGCCGTCTCTGCTCTGCTGCAGCTGACAGCCCTTGGCCGCGTCCCTATTACCGACCCCCAGTCGCACAGCAGCAGTGCACAGAGACCCGGCTGCGGCGCGCCGGAGCAGTGCAGAGCTCCTTCCCCTCTGGGGATACCCTCAGCGTGCTCATCCCGAGCCCCTGGCCCCGAGCTGCCATGCCAGGGGCTCTGAGGCAGCCTGGCCCCCGCGCGCTGCTCCAGCTCCAGCTGTATGGCTGCACAGGCCTTCCCTGAGATGGGCCAGACGCTGTCAGCCCCATGCAATGGCCCTTTTTTTTTTTTGATAGCCCCACGAGCCGAGGCACTTTGGCAACTGCTGGCTGAGAGCTGTCAGAAATAACGTCCACTGGCCCAGTGGCAACATCCCGGGGACGGTGCCTGCAGAGCTGGTCCGGGTGAGGGATGCGGGGGGCAAGGGCCAGGCCAGGCTGCCACTCAGCCTGTGTCCTGCACGGCCAGGGAGGTGCCTGTCTCCTGGGTCTGCTGAAACCCCAGGGACCGGGACACAGCTCGCTCCGGTGTGGAGAAGGCTCCGTCCCCTGGGTGAGGGCCGGCAGGGCAGCGTGTGGGCATTGTCACCCACATGGGACATCTGGGCTGGAGGACATGGGGCTCCACGCCTGCACGAGCCCAGTGGGGTGCACCCACCCGGCACCCCGACTGCGGGTGCTTGCCTCCACGCTGCCCGGCCTCGCCGCCCCCGCGGTCCCGGTGAGTCAACAGGCGTGTTCCTGGGGTGTTCCTGGGGCAGGAGGGGACATGTGCGCTGCTGCGGGGACAGGCTGGCTGCGTCAGCCCCTCTCGCTCCCACGCCTGGGGCTGGGGCGGCTCAGCTCCAAGCTGAAACTTGCCTGATGGTAATTACAGGGGAGATGAGGGCTTCAGAGGATTTACATTCCTCTTGGGCCACACCTGGGAAACAACTTTCACCACCAGCCAGTTCCTGAGAAACAACTTTCCACCTGCGCAGTCCAGCTGCAGCCCTGCCCGGGGAGCCTGGTGGGCTCAGGGGACGGGGGTGCTCCTGTTAGCCCTGTTTTGGGGTTGTCCTGGGTGCTGCAGACAGCCCCGTCCCCTCTCCCGCTGCCCCGGGGAGCTCCTGCAGGCTCCGGGGAGGGCTGGTGCCTTCGTTCCCTGTGCGGCGTGCAGTGCAGCTCAGTGCCCTGACACAGCTGGGGTCCGACCACGCTTCCCAAGGGGTCAGAGCCTGTGGGTCTTGGTGACTGGAAGCTTGGGGGGTTTGCACCAGTGTCCCCAAGAGCGTTAAGCTTCACAGGTGGCCAGCCAGGCGCTTCACCTTTGGTTCAGCTCCCCAGTGACTGCCTGGGAACCAGGCTTGGACCCAGGGCTGTTGAGAGGGACGGAGGAACTCGTGGGACTCGCTGGGGTGCAGGGACCATCTCTGCTCGGGGCATTTCTGTCTGCCCACAGCCAGCAGGCAGCCAGTGTTCCCCAAATTACAGACAGGGCTGGACCCGCCAAGCCCCTTCAGACACATCCCGTCCCTCCTGGCTGGTAAACCAGTGGGGAAGGACGCAAATCCCTCCTGTCCCCTGTGCCTTTCTGTGTCCCTCGTGCATTTCCCTGTCCCCCATGAACATGGAGAGATGCAGGCAGCCGGTTCCCTGAGCCAGTTTTGCTGTACAGCCCTCCAAGGAGCTGCCTGCTTCGTCCTGCAGCCACTGCCATGTTTCCCACCCTGTGGCGGTAACCCAGTGTTGAGGCCACCATGGGATCACTGGGACACCAGGAATGCCGTCCTGCTGCAGGCTTTGCCCGGTACATGCTGCAGCAGCCTGGGCTGAGCACCAGCAAAAGCTGTCACAGGAATGTGAGCATTACTGCAGCAAGGCTCTGCACCCAGCACGGGTCCGTGGCTCATTGGCAAGACCAGGGATGCGGTTCACACCAGCCAGGCCAGCGCAGCACACGGCGCAGAGCTGGCACCGCCAGCCAGGCAGCAAGAAGCCCTTTGGGTCCTCCAGCACAGGGCCTGGAAGTCGGGGCTCCATGCAGGCCACTGACGGCGTGCGGGTCCCACGGCACGGAGCTGCCCTGTGCTCAGGCTGCAGTTCCCCGCCTGCATCTCCTCCCCGTGCCCCTCGCTCTGCAGACGGGGCGCTGGGACCCCAACGACCGACCCTGCCGTGGTTTGGAGCATCGGCCCTGCAGCGTCCCAGGGCTGTTGGCTGCTGGGGGAAACAGAGGCCATTTTGGCCTCCACCACCTCCCGGGAGCTGCTGGGAACAGGCGGCGTCGGCACGGCACCAAGTCCAAGGTGTTTTGCAAGCAGGAGGGAGCGGGTGGTTTCCTTATTAGGCAAAGCGCAGCGGCGGCGTCTCCCCGGGGCGAGCGGGCGGTGGGGCGGCACACCCGGCTGGCAGCGCCGGCGAGGGCGGCGGCGGCAGCGGCGGTGCTGACGCGGGAGATGGGAACGCACGGGCAGGCCCCCGCCTCGCTAATCACAGCCCGGTGTTGGGCGTGGGGGCAAGCCGCGGCAGGGACGCGGCAGGGCGGCCATGTCAGCTGAAACAACACCGGGTTGACACACCTGGAATTTACCCCATCACCCGCCAGCTCCCCGGGGTCTCCTGCTCCAGGGCTGCGTGCTGGGGGCCGTTGGGCAGCCCCTGTCCCCTGGGTTGGGGTTGCTTCCAGCGAGGCCAAAGGACTCGGAAAGAGCCCCCGGGGTGGGGAAGGCTGCGGGGGGTGTTTATTCCTGCTCCTGGTTAAGGAGCAAAGGCAAAGACTGAAATTCAGCCGGAGTCTATCCTGGACCAGAAGGGCAATGGAGGAGCAGGGCAGTGTCTCCATCTCCGAACTCAGCCCCATGGGTTTTCACCCAAACCTGGCCCCAGCCTGGCGAGAACCTGCTGCCGGGCCAGGGTGCCATGGCCTCGGAGCCAACACAAGCCCCGGTACCCGGACCCTGGGCTTCCCTGCACCCTGGAAACCTGCTCGATCCGCCAGCCCCTCCTGCCTCACGCCTTCGGCTCCCAGACCATCTGCCATGGCTCTACCTCCCGGCGAGCGCAAGACTGAGCCCGTGGCACGAGCGCAGCAAAAACTGCAGCTGAGCCGGCTGCGGAAAGGCAACGGCTCCCTCTTGACCTGGTTTTCTAGGGAAGCCCCACATCACGGGGTGAGCACGGTGGCCGTCAGGAAGGCTGAGCACGTGGCGGCTGAGCAGCACCGCTACGGCCATGCCTGTGCTCGGGGGTCGCAGCAAATACCCCCCTGCGGAGAGAGGGGCTTTGGGGGCAGATATGGACAGAGCAGCCGGGATGGTCCCAGCCCGCACCGCTGCCTGCGGATTCCTCGGAGGGGAGACCTGAGGGGTTTCAGGGTCCCCTGGTGACATCTCTGGCGTGCTGCTGCTCAGTAAGGCCTGGCAGGCCTGCAGGCAGATGGGTGCTTGGCTCCCTGATGTCTTGCAGCCAAAAGAAGGAGCTGTGGCCAAGCTGTTTTCCAGCTGAACCCCCAAGGCACAGCCTGGCAAGGTTTCCCTGTCCCCCTGCCAGGGTGGCACACACTGGCCTGCCGAGATAAGGGACCTGAGCAGTTCTGCGCTGCTTGGTGCCATGGGATAAGCTAAACGCGCTGCTCCTGCACCCCCGGGATACCAGGAGAGTCCCAGGCGTCATGAGTGGGCACGGGAGGGCCAGGCAGCTACAGAACATGGCAGCAAACACGAGCTGCGGCTCCAGGCTTTGCAGCCACGATGCCCCAGAGGACCTCAGGCACCCCAGAGCCTGGGAACCCCACAAGTGTCCCTCTGCCACTGCAACCTGTGCTCTCTCTGCAGCCTGGCTGTGCCTGCGAAGCTCCCCCTTCCCCAGGGCCAGCATGTCCCCGTTCAGGTCTGGGCATTGGAAACACCCAGGGTGCCGGAACCCCAGAGCATGGCAGGCCCCACTGCTATCTCAATCCCAGCTAGGCAGGGTGGGTGCCATGGCCAAGTGTTTTGTAAGAGGCAAATCTCTGCAGCACCGGGCATCGTGCCGGGATGGGGCAGGCAGGGCTGGGCTCCACCAGCCGTGCGGGAAGGGGAGCTGGCCAGCGGCCAGTGTTTGGCCCTCGGGGAGTTGCTGTGTGTGGGCAAGGATGAGTGTGCCTGGCTGTGGGGCAGGGAAGGGGCAGGGCTGAGGCTGGAGGGACGTGCTCACACCCCTCGCAGGTTTTGCCTCGTAAGGGAAATACAAACCGGAGCAAGGCAGATGCTGACCAAGGTGTTTGGCCTGCCCTGCCCTTTCTCTCTGCTCAAGTCAGCAGAGTGGGGACAGCCAGGCTCTGCCCTGCGCTCACCATTTCTGCTGCTGTTACCCCAAAAAGCTCCTTTCCCTCTACCCCTGGATCAGCAAGAAGTGGATTCAGCCCCGTGTCCTCTCCCTGTCACACCAGGGCAGGGTAGGATGCCTGAGCTGTTTGCAAGCTGGGCTGGCTGCACGGCAGGGCTTGTTCCTCCCTTGGCATGAGCAGGAAGGTAACCCCCAGCCTGGGCTGAGATGCACGGGGCAGTGCAAAGCTGGCAGCAACGCTCTGGGGAGGGAAGGGGCTGCTCCTCTCGTGGGCCTCGGAGCCCCCTGGACACGCAGGGAGAGCTGCGTGGCAAGGCTCTCCCCCTCTGCCCTTGCCTCGTGCGAGGCAGCATCGGCAGCACAGGGCCGTGCGTGGGGGCACTTGGGAGCAGGGTCTCACTGCTCTTCCCAGTGCATTCGGGCTACCCTCATACATGGGCACCCAGCATGGCAGGAAAGGGCCAATTTGGGCCGCCCAGTGTCCACAGCCCCCCCCCCCAGTGCTAGTGCTGGTGCTAGTGGTGAGCCCCCACACACCAGGAGCCAGGAAAGCCCAGCTCAGCAGGGCCCTGCCTGGCCCACAAGTCCTCTGGCAAAGGCCCTTCCCAGGGCCCAAATTCTCTCCCTGGCATGGAGCAGGGAGCTCCCTCTGGGCTCAGGTGAAGTTGCCTGGCTCAGCCAGAGTCGGGGGGGGAAGATGCAAGCAGGAGGGCTGCAAGGCAGGACTGCCACATTGCCCCTACCCAGCTGGGTGGTGGGGAGGCAGGGCTGGAGCTGTGCAGCGCAGAAGCAGGGGAAGATGTGTTAAATCCCTGGCTGGACCCCCTTGTCCCGGGCTGTTCCTCTGCCACACTGGCCAGCCCCACTGCATCACGGCGAGGGAGCTGGTGGGAGCAAAGCCTGGCGCCTTTGCCCCTTGCCATGGCACCTGGAGCAGCATTCTGTCCCAACAGCATTGACCCAGGTGTGAAAAACTGCAGAAAGGACGTGCCTGGCAAGAGCACATTTGTTGGCATGTACAAACAGGCCATGCCGGGGCCGACAAGCAGAGCTGCCGTGCAGGGGCGATCCCTCTCTCCACCCTGGCACAGCCTGATGCCGAAGCTCTGAGTCAGGCCAGCGCTGGCTGTGCCTGGTGCTGGCAGCGCCGCGCTCCTGTCCTCCATCAGGAGAGGCCAAATAAAAAATCCATCAGGGATCTCCCTGTCCCAGCTCCTCGAGCTGCCCTCGCTGCATTCTTTGGGCCCCTCCACAGCAGAAAACCCTTCACACTTGTTCACCATCATTAAGCGAGAGGGGAGCAGCCCTGGGGGGCCCAGAGATGTCTCTGGGGACAGTGTGGCCCATGCACAGGGGTCACCGTGTCTCAGAGCAGCGGCTTTGCTCTCCACCAAACCCCCTCAGAGCCGGTGGTGACGCTGGGAAGCCCTGGTGGGGTCTGCACTGTCCAGGAACAGCCCAGCCCCGAGCAGGGATGTGCTTCGGTGCAAACCTCCCACAGCTCCATGGGCAAAGCGAAGTCGGGCAGAACCAAACGGGCTGCTGGTGTGCTGGCATGAGGGCGGGCAGGGCGCTGGCCAGGGGAGCTGCTCTCCCCCTTCCCAGTCCCTGCAATCGCTGCTCCCGTGTCAGGTTTGCTCCAGGCTGATGGCGAGTCCCCAGGCGAGGGCTGGGGCTGTCCGGGCCCCGGTGACCCTGACACGGTGGACGTTGATTTGATGCGTTCCCTGCAATGTGAGCGCTGAGTGTATGGGGACCTGAACCCCAGCCAGGGGGAATCCCCGTGGGGGCTGGACAGGCCTCATCCCGGCCCCGTGGGAACAACACACGAACCCTCCGGGGCTGCAGCAAAGGGTGCAGGAATCCCAGGGGATCCCCCAGCCTGCAAGAATCCCAGGGGATCCCTCAGCCCCTGGACAACCGCCAGCACCCCTCCACAGGCACGCAGGGGCTGGGCCCAAGCCCGGAGGGATGGAGCAGCTCGGGCCGCAGCCCCCCCACCCCACTGGGGCTCCCCAGCGCCCAGCCAGCGGGCACGGCACGAAGCCGGACAGGGGGACGTTCCCAGCCGGAGGAAGCTGTCTCGTCCCTGTTGTTTGCGCACAAGTGCAGGCAGGGAAAGGCTGAGCCAGGCTTGTGCCTGCTCGCCAGCCCCAGCAGCTTGGCTGGGCTGGGCTGGGCTGAGCCCCGGTGCTCAGGCCTCTCCTGGCACCTCGCGGAGAGGCGAGGTTTCACAGCTGGCGCCGGGAAAGGCGAAGGCTGAGCAGTGGGGAGGAAGGCCCCTGCCATGGGAAGGGGAAGCTGAACAGTGGGAGGGAGGGTGGATAAACACCATTAGGAAGCCGTAATTGTAATACACCAGGAGCCAAACGGGTGAGCGGGGGGTCACCGGGATAGGCAGGAATGGGGACGTGCCCGCAGACGGCCCTTGCTGTGCGTCGCAGGGGAGAGGGCTGCGCCGGGACACACTGCAGCGCTGGGGAAGATGCATTTGAAACCCTCCGTTGAATGTCTGTCTTACAGCACTTCCAGTGCCTCCATCCCAGGAGCATCTGGCAGATGGATGGGTGTCACAGAGAGCATCCCGCAGGCCACGGCCCTGACCTCAGGTGGGCAGAGATCATTTCACTTGCTCATTAAGTAAACACTTTCAGGGTTTGCAAACTATTGGGACATGAATTGCCAGGAATAGCTGTGTGAGGAACGGAAATGTGGTACTTGAGCAAATAGCCTGGGATTCCCTACGCTGCCTCTGGCCCCGTGACAGCTGGGCTCACCCCAGCCATGCCTCAGCTCTTTCCAGGAGCCGGTTAATCACCAGGGCTAACATCTGTCAGTGCTGCCTTCGCTGATTAATGGGATCAAATACTGTACATCAGAAATCCAGCTCATCCTGAATCCAAGTCTGTGCAGTCACACTGAGGCTGCAGGGAAGATGTTGGAGGAGAAAAGCTGGTTTCTAGGAATGTCTCGTCCCGAAGGGCGTTTCTGAGCTGCGGGAGAAGCAGTAAAGCGAAATGCTGGGGTGATTCCTTCCTTTCTGCTACATCTCCCAGGTGTACTGAAGGGGCACCGAGACCCCCCCCACCTCAGAGCACAGGGTGGCGTGGCCTTAAAGGGCTCGAAAGGGAGAGACCTGCAGCAACCCAGGGCTGGTCACCCACCCAAGAGCACCCGTGAGCACCTGGAACCAGCCTTGCAGGACCCCTGCACACAGGGTTGAGCTGCATCGCCCCAGGGTCGCCGGGCCTGTCGTGCCGCACAAACGTAGGTGCACGCAGGAGTGTTTCCCCCTGAAATCCTCGGGTCTAGCAGGAGCACGGATGCTGGGCAGCCCCTGCCCTCACCATCAGCGTGTTTCCTCGTCGCAGGGGCCATCTCCCGTCCGTGTGTACCACTCGCTGCTAAGGGACAAGATGGTTTCCAGGAGCCACCCCCAGCCCAAAGCACGACTACAGAGCCATGTCTTTGACTGAGGGGACGATAAGGACACAGACTGCTCTGCGCCCTCTCTGCTCCTCCTGCTGACCCTAAAGCAAACCTGGCAGCTCACCAGACATTGCCACGGCCCCACGCACTGGGATTTTCCTGTGCACGGAGCCAGCGTTCAACCTGGAGAGGATGGAAGGAGGTGATGATTTGCCAGGCATTGAGCATAAAAGCAACTGCAGCAACTCGGCGCTACCTGCAGAAAGAGTTGCTCTTGCAAAGGAGATCAGCATTGCCACCTCGTGGGGAGCCCGGGACAGACGTGGCCCTGGGAGGCAGCAGCAGGTCAGGACCCAGCACCCAAAGAGGCAAGGAGGGTGCAGGGGGCTCAGCCACGGTGCCCAGCCAAAGCCACCCGAGACTGCAGGCGCCTGCTCTGAATCCTGCTCGGAAGGACGAAAAACTGATGTTAACCTTTCCCTGGTAGCGTTCAGCCCATCACCAGCGATGGGCTTAGCTCTGGTGTCTGACACACACTCGCCTCCTTTGGTATTTTACCAAAGGCTCTGGGGGTTCAGTGGCAAGGATACAAACCCCGACGTATCGTACGGACACTGTGAATCTGCAGCGATGCTGATAAATTGACTCTCTGGGGCATCCTGGCTGTCCTGGCTCGGATGCGAGACCAGCCTACCCACCAGCAGACGTAAGACAGGAGGTACCAATGACTCCGAGTGGTTGGCATTGAACATGATAAACAGTCCCTTTGCTGTAGTAAGGACTTTGAAATGCCTCCAGCAGAAAGATGCAGCGTAAATGTCTAATTGCCTCTCTGCTGTCTGGATGCACCACCACGCGGCTGCTAGAGACGGTTCCTTTTCTGGGAGAGAAGGGAAATCTGATCAGAAAAAGGGGAGAGAGAAGAGCCATCTGCTTGTTCATGATGGTCATGGAGCAAATTCACATTTTAATGAAAATTTAAGCCAGTTCTCCAGCTGATCTGTCACATACAGACATACAAAAGAGACAGATGCTTTAGAAACACCAGAGAGACACTGAAATACAGCCACACAAATTATTCCTTCTACCTAGTGCAAGATAAACAATTTGCCTTTATCTTAAATAAAACCCCTAAGAATGATGCAACATCTAAACCATGTAATGGCTGCCAGGACCCACAGATGGCAGCACACCCAGATGCCAATAATCTGTCAAAAATACATAGTATTTCAGAGATGGCTCCCAAAGCAGGGCAGGAACACCTACACAGCGAGAGCTGAGGCCGCAGGAGATCTAAAAGGAGATGATAAACTCCAAGATAAATGATCCACAGCCCAACAGATGCAACGCAACAGACCCATGTCTCCCCAGGGACGATATTCCCGCTCCATATGCAGCTCTAACTAGCTCCCAGAGGGGAGTTTACTCTCCGTCTGGATCTATATGGCTTTTGACCCCATTAATTGTGTAGGAGATTTACTGTTCTTCATATCTGGGGTTTCAGTGTATTTTTAGAACGTGTAATACATCTTTGAGCTGGATGTGACATTCATCTGCCAGCAGCCCCCGCTCTGCATCGTGCTCAGCCAGTGCTGGGAGATACTCGTCAGTTTGCGAGGGGTTTTTAGCCACGCAGCAAGCACCAGGAAAGTGATAAATGGTCTTTCTTTAGCAGGTCATACTGAACACCGAGACCCAGGCTCCCGGCCCCCAAATTAGGACTTGGAAGCAGGATTAAACACATCTGGTTTTGAAGTACATGTGGTCACACCTCCATCCACAGGCCTTCGAGGCAAGGACCAGACCTGAGATGGCCAAATCCCACTGACCAGCGGCCGGGGCTCGGAGGCAATGACCAGCGGCTTCACCCAGCAGTCCCGGAGCTCTTGGGCAGCACAGGCCATAAGCCAGGAGCTGACGGGGTCCACGAGGCACCCCCACTCCAGGTCACATTCAGGTTCATTTCTCTGCTGAGCCGACTCCTGAAAACACCTTCATCTCGGCACAGAAGGCCAGAGGCTGCCCCTTTCCAAGCGCCGTGGTCAGGGTTACTGGGATATCCTGACTGAGCCAGGCCATCGTGATTCCCTGGCCGTGCAGCACAGCCAGGAACTGGGAAGGCGATGAGCCGACGTCAGCCACGCTGCGCTGGCCATTCAGGACAGACAGCAAAGAGGGACTGAGTTCACCCTGCAAGGAGGACTTAAGTTTGCCATGTCTGCCTGCCTGAGTGGAAATACAGTAAATGCGAGGGGACTTGTTTCATGTGTTTGAAGAGGGAAGAAAGCTCCTTTTCAGGAAGATTTGGATGACACCTTGAGCGTTTCCCCTTGGCATCAAAGAGCCCCCAGGCCCTCGCTCAAGAACGTCGTGTTCTGCAGCACCCTGGTGTCTTCAGAGCATCTCCCTGCCAAGCAGCCTGGGAAAACGAACACAGAAGCCCGATGTCTATGTGCATACAGCGCCGTACTTGCTTCAAGTACGGCTGTCATCGTGGTGATAGCCAAGAGACAAATGTAGATCCACAGGCAAGCTCTCCAGTGTGAGCCTGAGCCTTCTCAGGCTGGAGCTTGTAGAGGACTCGTCCACAAAGCGCCCGCAGGGGCGCAGCTGTGGAGCACAGGGTGGGCAAATCGGCCCGTGCTGGGCTCAGCGAGGCCGAACCCAGGCTGCAAGGGCCCACAGAAGGTAACCGGGACGTGGGGCCGGCAGCGTGGGGGATTACTGCGTTTTGATCGTTGGGAGACAAACTGCCTGACTGGCAGAAACCCAGGCCTTCTCCAGATGACATTAAGCTGGATATTAGGAAAAATTTCTTTGCTGAAAGAGTGGTGAAGCATTGGCACAGGCTGCCCAGGGCGGTGGTGGAGTCCCCATCCCTGGAGGGGTTCAGAAAACGCGTGGATGTGGCGCAGTGGGACACGGTTCAGCAGGCACGGTGGGGTTGGGCTGCCGGTTGGACTGGAAGGGCTCGGAGGCCTTTGCCACCCCTAACGATTCTACGCTTCGACGACACGGATGGAGAGCAAACGCCTCGTCCACCCGCGGGAGCCCCGTGGGCCTCGGCGACGCCTCCGTTCGGCCTTCCAGCAGCTTTCGGCCGCCGCGAGGGCAGCCGGGATGCGGCCGACCAAACCGCATCCCGCTGCCGCCTGCTCCCGCGCCGACGGCCATGCGGAGGGTGCCGCAGCCGGTCACCGCTGCCGCAGGACGACGTGCCAGGCCCGGAGCAGGCCGGGCAGGGGGTCCCGTCCCACTCGGGGATCCTGCACCCCCGGGGCCGTGCCTCACCCCGTGCCTCACCCCTCAGGCCCCGATCCCGCCCGGGGAGGGGGGTGTCCCGCCCTGCACCCGCGCTTGTGTCACACATCCCGGGGACCGGGCCTCACGCCAGAGCGCCGCTCCCCCGGCCCCGCAGCCCGGCCAGCCCGCCGCAGAGCCGGGCCCAGCGGGCCGCCAGCGGGG
>VZTL01044890.1:0-10306 GCA_013400535.1 Scopus umbretta | reverse complement strand
ACATCCATAGCTCTTCCTTTATCCACCGATGTAATAACTCCATCGTAGAAAGGTCACTAGGCTGGTCAGGCAAGACTTGCCCATGGTGAAGCCATGCTGGCTGTCTTGAATCCCCTCCCTGTCCTCCATGTGCCTTAAAATAGCTTCTAGGACCTGTTCCATGGTCTTCCCAGCCACAGAGGTGAGGCTGACAGGTTGGTGGTTCCCAGGGTCCTCCTTTCTACCCTTTTTAAAAATGGGTGCAATGCTTCCCTTTTTCCAGTCTCTGGGAACTTCATCTGCCTGGCATGACTTTTCAAAAATAAGTGAGAATGTCAAGACAGTCTGTAGTAGCACAGCATCTGATCTTCAGCAATGTGACACAGAGTAGGGAAAATGCTGAAAGTTGCTAAGTTATAACATCCAGATAAATTTTCTTTCAGAATTTGACATTCATACTTCGAGATGAAACCTTCACTATTTCTGGGGAAAATCCTGGAGTACGATATAACATAAAAAAGAACGCCCTTCACCTGATGTTTGATATCATTATCCCAGGAAAATACAGCATGACCCTTATCTGGAATAAGCACATGAACTTCTTCATCAAGATCTCCAGAGAAACACAGGTGCTGCAGAATAACTTCCTCAGTAAACTGTCCTTCAATTCAGATTGAACTGCACATTTGATGATGGTTGCCTTGACTCTTTATGATGGCAAAGGTTTTTCAGAGATGCTACTAACAATTCATTTTCATCATTATCTTCACAACAGCAGAGGTTTTCAGTAGAGGCTGATTTTTAGGTGATTACCCTACTGCATTCAGGAAATTTTTGAGCTAAGTGCTTGTATTTTATACAACTGTGTTGCTGAATTTGATCTCTAAATGATGACAGTTTACAGTTTAGAGGAGAAACACATTCATCCACTGATGTACAGAACCTCATGTACAAGACACTAAGAATATATGAGAGAGTATTTGTAGATCATGTTCACTACTAAAGCATGGGAAACTGTCAGTAAGCAAAAGGGAGCGTGAGTAATTTTAACTTGCTGAACTGACATTGCTTCTTTCATTTAATCTAGGAAACTATATGCGGTTTGTGTGGGAACTATAATGGCAACATGAAGGATGATTTTGAAACTCGAAGCAAGTATGTAGCATCAAATGAATTGGAATTTGTCAATTCTTGGAAAGAGAATCCTCTCTGTGGGGATGTATACTTTGTAGTGGACCCCTGTAGCAAGAACCCTTATCGTAAAGCATGGGCAGAAAAGACATGTTCCATCATCAATAGCCAAGTTTTTTCTGCCTGTCACAATAAGGTAAGATTTGGCTTCTTTTATTTCTTGGCATAATCTGTATTCTTCTAAAATGTTCACATCCCACCCCTTGATTTTCTATTCCCCACAATGTTTTAATAGAGTACATATAAAATGTTTTATGGCTCTCATTCATGTAATCTTCATCCTTTCTTATTTGCACTTCACCAGCCCATTTGTAAGCACAAAAGTTAAGTATAGTATTATCTGATTCATTTAAAATATCAGAGTGAAAAAAGAATGAAGATTCAGTGTCTTGGTGATGCCTGATACTGATCAATGCACTCTTTACTCTTTTGAAACTATTTGGCCTTTGTTAGAAAACCAAACTTAAGAAAAGCCTGAAAACACTTGTTCTCATCAGTACATCAACAGCATTACTTAAAAGATGCAAATCAGCTCAAGAGCAAGATATCATCATCCCTCCTATTTGTTTTAAGTTGCCCAATTTGTGGGAATGAAAATATTGCAAGGTTCATTAGAACCAGGCCTTCTGAATTAAAATCTCCATTTTCAGGAGGTGAAAACAAGTGAGAAATGTGGATAATGCTGCAGTGCCTATGCATATCCATGGAGGGTGTACAGCTGACAAACCTAGACACTTGTGCCAGAATGGATGTGGGGGCTTGGGGTTTGTTTGGGGTTTTTTTAGCTGACTATACATAATATGTTCAGGACTAGTATGAATTTAAAAATACATATCTGGCAAAACATCATCTGTTTCTATTGTTGATGTGGAGACACCTATGTTCTTGATAAAAAGATTTGTACAAAGTGGGATTGTGACTCCTTTGACAAGTATTCAGAGGAAATACTAGTTACTCTCACTTAATGGAACACATATTGTTTAGCCCAGGGAAAAACACCTTCTTAACAAACAGGCACGAAAGAATCCTAGAAAATTCATTACTTCATTTTCCAATGCAGGTGAATCGTATGCCCTATTATGAGGCCTGTGTTCGAGACTCTTGTGGTTGTGACATTGGAGGGGACTGTGAATGCATGTGTGATGCCATTGCAGTATATGCGATGGCATGCTTAGATAAAGGTATCTGCATTGACTGGAGGACCCCTGAGTTCTGTCGTAAGTTTCTTTAAATTCTCTTAAGGCTTAAGACATTATTACTGTTTACTGTGAGTATACTCATATGGCAACATGGGTAATTGCTTAATAAGCGCCTCCTAAGTTGCGTTTCCTCTATGGACAAAGAGTTGACTTCAGTCACCTGGGTTTTGAAATCTGCAGTTTTCATTTGTGCTAAATTAACCAAAATATTGTATCTCTTTTTATCATGGAGTAATGAGAGAGAAAATAATGTGGTCACAGAAGGCAGACTGTTTCTTCCGCTGCCACTGTATAGTGAACCGTCAGTTTGTCAGCAGAGTATGAAATTCTAAAAAAAAAATAAATTTCATTTTAGCTATGGTGAAATCACCTTCTGTGTGTGTCTCAAGGAAATAATCACAGCTTTGTTGGCTGAAACACTGTAAAACAGGAAAAAGATATCAAGGGTGTTCCAGAATATGTGGAGGAGATATATATATATTCCAAACCATATATGGAGGAGAAAAAGAGGATGAGTGTGTTATAAATCAATGCTAGGAGTTGCCTTCTTTGATGGCTTCTTTTCAATTTCACTATACTATGCATTAAAAGTTGTGGAAATGCCTGCATAATGCATTTGCAAAAAAGAAACTGACTTCACTGGAGCATAAATTTCAACTTACATCAGAAGCTAGTAACTTGAGTGACAAAATTTTTGATTCAAACCATTCATTAATTTTGCCCTCCCTTTAGTCCTTTGAAAATAACATGCCATTAATTTGAAAAATTCTGATTTCTCTCTTGCTTTTACCTTTTTTAGCTGTCTATTGTGAGTATTACAATTCTCATAAAAAAACAGGAAGTGGTGATGCTTATTCCTATGGCTACAACAATGACAACTGTACTTGGCATTACAGGCCTTGTAATTGTCCAAATCAAAACTACAAATACGTCAACACTGAAGGTAATAAACTATACTAGTGTAAATCAGGAAACAGTAACATAGTAATTATTTTCAATGCTGTTTTTTAAAATCAGTCATACCACAGTTAAATAATAGTATTCTAATTGATGCTATATTTTAAGCAGTTTTGCTGATCTTTACCTTACTACCACTGCTTTAAATATATAATCTATTCAGTACCTGTACTACATCTAGCTTTATATTGAGCTCAGCCTATCTTGAGGAGAAATTCTCTAACCTGCACCAAATCAAAAGAATACACTGTACTTAGGTAAGAAAACATGTGCAGAGAGCAGTGAATATTTTTATTAGACAAATAGAAATAGTTGGAGAAACCAAAAAAATTAGTCCATAGGCAGACCCTTCTTCTGAGGATGACATGGGAAATGCTTACCTGAATAGATGATGTTGCAATTGATACAATTTTAATAACAGAAATGTAAGATATTAGATTATAAATAGTATAAACTAAATGCTGTTCTCTGAGAAATGTAAAACAAACTTGTCTTCCCCTTTCTTTAGGCTGTTACAACTGCTCTCACGATGAATATTTTGACCATGAGAAGGAAAGATGCATGCCATGTGGTAAGCAGCAACCTATATACTCATTCTCTTTCTCTACAGTAACTGGAAAACAATACTAAAATATTTGTATATTCTTAAAGAAGGTATTTTTCCTAGTACCTCTCAACTAATAATGAGTGTTCATCCAGACATAACTTTTTTCAAATTAACCCTATTAATGTACTGCTAGTATGTAAAACTTCAGTTGGTAAATAAAGGAATGAAAAGAACTAATTACAAGAAGGATCAGGGTAGGGAATTCTATAACACAGAAGCTGGATGTCCCTGACTGATTTTAGTTAGCAACATGAAAAGTTGTTCATTGTAAATGTGAGTACTTTTCAAAATATGGGTCTTCCTGAAAGTGTATTGGTGTCTTGATCTGTGTGAGGGGCTGCCACAGCAGAGCTGCGAGTCTCAAATATATTCAACACCTTTCTTAAAAAAAGAGAACATATAGAATAGGATCAGACCCAGCTAATGAACTCAGCAAATCTCTTTTTAGAGATTTTTTTAATATATTTTAACATAAGGTTTATAGTTTACTTCTATGAAAACCTATCTTATTAAACAATGTTCTGGATAGACTCTAGCTGCACAGTTTGGATTTTCATGCAGATGTAAAAAAAATCAAGGACAATTTTTCTCATATTACAGAATTCTAGCCTGTCTAACCAAGATGTCAGCTAGTGATCTCATTTACATACAATAAACACCTTTCCATTATCCCTGAAAAGTGAGGTGCCGTTAAACATAAAAATCATAAGAAAGGTAGCAAAAACTTACGCAAGTTCATTATCATTATAAGACGTATTGATTTCTTTGTCTAAAGTCCTTTAATGTGAAGTGATTGATTTCTTTGTTTAAAGTGCTTTGATGTGAAGTTTACCACCAAAATATATATTAAACATTTTCAGGAATATCTCACTAATTAACACAATCCTTGGAATTCAATCTGAAATTTGCCTTATTTGGAATATTTTAATATGCTTTTAGTCACAAACTTAACCTGATCTAACTTTACACAACAGGAGATGAAAGCACTAGTACCACACCTGAAACATCTTCACCTTCAACAGGTTAGTTTACGTAGTTGACCAAACTAGTACTTACACACTGATATACCTCCTGATACATGTCTATGAGGTAAGCGATACGCTTTTTTTGTGTGATAGCGGCATCACCAGTTTCATGTGCATAAGATGCAATGATGAAAAATAACTTGGTGTCATAATTATCACAAATACTTTCCCAGGAAAAAAAACCAAAAACTCCTGAGCATACTTAGGCATTTCCAAGTATCAGTAATGAAACATCTCCATTAGTGAATAAGGATTTCTGTCTTGTCTCTGATGNTACTTGGACTTATACTTGGGCTTATAAGAAAGATGGGGACAGACTTTTTGGTAGGGCCTGTAGCGATAGGACAGGGGGTAATGGTTTTAAACTAACAGAGGGTAGATTCAGCCTAGATATAAGGAAGAAATTTTTATGATGAGGGTGGTGAAACACTGGGACCGGTTGCCCAGAGAGGCTGTAGATGCCCCATCCCTGGAAACATTCAAGGTCAGGTTGGATGGGGCTCTGAGCAACCTGATCTAGTTGAAGATGACCCTGCTCATTGCAGGGGGGTTGGACTAGATGACCCTTTAAAGGTCCCTTCCAACCCAAACCATTCTATGATTCTGTGATATACAAAATCCTACAAAAATTTCATCATATTTCTTATTGGTGACTGGCCATATAACACTTTGAAAATTTAAGGTGGTCTTCATGGAAATATATGACTGAGTATACCAAACCCCCATAACCTGATCCAGGAAAAGCATCTATATATATTGATCTTAAATTTCTTAGAAATTACATTAAATTCCCTGAAGACAGATGCTATTGGGAACACATTACACTGTTGCTATGTGAATAATAAAATACAATTTCATCTCTGCTGTATGCACAAGTACTCACACCAAATTCACTTTAATGTGACAAAGAAAAATGTATAACACTTCAGCAAGAATTCCTGTTTAATGTATTCACTGCACATAATAGCAAAGGAACAGATTGATAACTTCTCTCAAATGTTTCATCTAAAAGGTAATGGGTTTTAATTGTAGTTACTACTAATAGTTATTAAGAGAGTGGTTTTACTTCAAAAAATAACTTTCAATTTATATAGATGTATTTTAAATAGATTATCAAGAACTACTTCTTATCTTTTAATTTGTTTTTTTCTCTTTGTAACAACAGCGCTGCCTAAAGTAACGAGAAGCTCTACCACAAGTACCCTACCAAGAGTACCTAGTATTTCTTCTTCTGCACCTATTATACCAACTGAGACTACAAATCCAACAATAACCTCAAAAATCACAGTTCCAAGAACATCATCAGCACCACCTCTTGTCACAATAAAGTCAACAACTGGTAGGTTTTTACTGTTACTCTCTAAAATAAATTATAATAAACCCACTCTATACATAGTTGAGATAGCATTCTACTAGGAACGCATTGCAAGCTGTCTCAACACCCAAGTATAAGACTCCAAATCATGAAGTAGGCAAAGCAGGCTTCCAGAAAGGTCTTTGTAAACCAGAAATGTTCAGAAGTGTAGATCAAAAGTGCATGGAAAGAGAAAGGATATAGACAGTAGGTTAAAAATACAACTGAAAATAACTTGTGTGACTCATCTGAGAAGCACATTAGAAGTTCTGTAAGCAGTGAGCCAGCTCAGCTCCAGTTGGATTTATTAGCTCAGCTTCAGCCTCTTTTCCACAACTGGTTCAGCTGTGCAGTCATACTCAAGGAGCGCCCAAGCTATTAACTCTGAATAATGTAAGCAGGCTCCAAACCAGAACCACACAGGTATCAGTGCAGCTGCTTTGTCTAGGGTTCTACTAGACTCTAGCTCTCAGGAGGATAACTCCTCCAACTCCTCCAACATACTTCCTGATTCTATGGCTTGTGGAGACTCATAATAATATGTATTTTCCCACCAACATGCACTTCAACTAATAAGCCATCCCAGAGCCAGGCTATCAGGGAAAGCAGTGTTGAAAAGGTCCCACAGGAATCAAAACACAACTTCAGAGGCTACTGTTGTGACAGATTATTTGTGCACTGGGACAAGGAAAGTCCTCTGTTATGATGTTATTTAGCTTTGTAATACAAATTACAGAAAGCTGAAACTGTGGCTGATTGGAACATAAGTATAGCAATGAAATTGTCATTTGGGCAAAGTCCATACAGACTTTAGCCAATAAGTGACAACAAAGCTAACTTCTTCAAAAAATTATGTAAAAAATAATCTAATAAAGGAAAAAATACAGAAAATGAGAACAAAGAAAGAGATGAGACAATAGAAAACAAGTATGAGTAGAAAAAGATTTGTCAGTCTTATGAGAACATGAATACAATTATGCAGAAAACATTCAAAAGATCAAGGGTGAAAACTGAGTCTCTGGAATATGGGTAGCTTCTTCATGACTTATCATTTTTAATTATTCAATGAACTGATTACTCACTTTATATTATTTACTTTTACTCCAAAGAACATACAACATCAATTTTTACCACAGCAAACATGACTACAACCATCACTACCCCTTCCATAACTACCTCAACAACAAGAACCATTACTGCTAAACCAAAACCTACACCTGTTGCCTCATCAACTGCTGCTTCAACAGAGACGGAAAAAATAAGGTTCACCACACCACCCTTCAAGACCACTATCAAAAAGGAAATGACAACCAATTCAATACCTACTGAAACCATATCTCAGATCACAAATTTCAGCAAGCTTAAACTAACAACAGTAGGTAAATATCACTTTTTGATGTCTACCAGGTGAAGCCACCAATCACAAGGCACATGTCAATGTATTCCTTACATAAAAAAAAGCATTTTTACTAGTTGTTTTAACATTGCAAGTAGATAGGAAAGGACACAGATAACTGAGCGTGACAGAAATGGAAAGTTATGTGTCTTGCCAATGGAGCAAGCATCTGCTATCCAAATATCATCTTAAACCTAACATTTTTCTTTGAGGACATAATGTACACTTCCTCTAAATTTAAGCAAAATCTCTCTATGCTTCCAAGTGAGTTCTTGAAACTCACAGATGGGAGAATATGTGTTCCCCCTAGCCATTGTAACAAATTATCCCAAAAATAAATATTAAAAAAAAAGAAATTACACTTCAGGATGTCAGGCATTCCATATGCCAACAAGAACAGTCTCCTCTGAGGCTGTATGACAATGCAAATTGCTAAGTTAGCAACCAACACCAGAGGCTGGGACAGCATGCAGGGGGAAGTTTACTGTAGTGGGAAGGCAGGTGTGCACTCTCTCCCAGTCCATGCATCTCCCACAAAGTACTGTTGGGGTGTACACATCTGGGTCTTCTTGTGCCAGCAATTACAGCTTCCGCTGCGGAAGTATCACAACCCGCTTAAACTAGGGACCTTACCAGCTCCCAACGATCACTAATATCCATTCCTCCTTACTTTACAGAGAGGGAGAGAACCCAGGCAACCACTCTGCACCACCAAGTCCCAGTAGGTGAGTAAGAGGGAGCTGAGCGATGCCCTTGGCCTAAGACTGTTTCATTTACCCCAGCTTTCCCAAAGGATGTTCTTGCCCATTCTGAAACGACTTGGAGGGGAGACATACACATCCAGAGAGTCTCTTTGTCCCTCAGGAGCTCCAGGAAGAGGCATGGTGTGCTGAATTGTCAGACAATACCCTTCAGGACCAGTTCTTGCCTCATATTTTTTGGGTGGGGGGTGGTGGGGGAGCCATAGGCCCATTTCACCCTCTTGCCCACTAAAACTCAGTGGGGCCTGGTCCTGCCTTTCTTACACCCACACCCTGGGGCTTCTGCCTGGGAATTGCCCACCTCCTTTGCCTTCCCCTCCTGCCCTGCCACCCTCAATCAACCTCTGCTTTTCTCTCTGTAGTTGTCACCCACAGAAGAACAACAAAGCCACACCTTGTGCAGCATCTCGTCACACAGACCAGTCCTGCCACATCTGCCAGCAGCACCTCTGCCCTGAGAGAGACCAGCCCTGCCAGCAGCCCAGAAGTCCCACTGTCAAGAAAGTCTCCAAGCCCCAGCTTACCTGCCACCTCAACCTCATCTGCTTCTTCCCCCTCCTCAACAGTGTCCTCAACAGAGCTGAGACCATCACGACCTGGTAAGGCTCCCTCCTGCCCTTTCTGCTGTTCTGCCTGTTCCTTCTAGCTCCTACCATTCTCTTCAAAGCAGCACATCCTGCATAGGCTGCAGTTTGGTATGCGTTCTCAGTTCCCACTGACCTTCCTATGGGACTCCTGGGACCCAGGCGGGTCCTGGGACTGGCCCACACATGACCCTGACTGCATCTTCCTCCCTTGCTGTTTTAAGGGTTTGGCTCTGGGGCACAGGCATTTATCAGGGTACAGACATCCTTAAGTTCGTGCCCTACAAATAGCAATCACAGACAAGCTAACATACACTCCCTCCCCTTACAGTGGTGCCCTGAGAATGCACAGTGGGGGGGAACGTAAGGAAGTGAAACTGGAAACTTGTCTCCAGTTGACACATTAGGACACCTCTGGGTGAGACACAGAACACAAGGCATGTTCTCCCTTCAATGGATGCCCAGGCCCTGGCACACCCATGACAAGTGTGGGTCAACAAATGTCACCTCCTTGGCCACTGCTAATCCTGAGTGCAAAACAGTCACCAGTGGAGGGTGGGCATGAAGGTGTATGCTCAACTCCAGGCTAAAGTTCTCCCGCTTAGACCCTCTGGCCAACACGTGCATCGGTTTTCATGGTGTTAAACAGGACAGCCTCTTTTGAGGAGATGCCACAACATTATTTGCCCAGAATCCTTCCCAAGACTCAACTATTCTTTTCTCTCGTCCCTTTCTTCGTAGCAAGGGAGCCAACCAGAACTAAGACTCCAACTAGTAAAGTAGTAACAGGTGAGTGCTCTAGTCAGGAGAGAGCTAAGAGTCATCCATGGCCTATGCCAATCCATATAGTAGCCTCAGCTCTCCTATGGATACTTTCCAGCACAGTCAGCAGCAGGCAAATGGTAGACTATCTGTCAACCAGTGGAATGGAACATGGAAGTAGAGACACCACCTCAAAGTCAAGAGCTCCAGGAAAAAGGACACAAAGAAAAATAGTCAGAGGATATAATATGCAGTCTTCACCAGACTGAAATTCTCAGAAGAAGCAGGAAGAGTTGGAATATATTGAGGGTCATGGCCCCATTCATTGATATTAAAAATAGATAAAATTCACAGGACTGAATCCTGCTTCAATTCCTATATAAAGCAAAAAGCCATCGCAGAGGTGCCCATATACCTAATGATCCAGTATTATCCAGTAAAATTAAATTCACCTGTGCTTTCCTCCCAGCAGCCTTCACCCACACAAAGAC
>VZTL01044885.1:0-11327 GCA_013400535.1 Scopus umbretta | reverse complement strand
AATAGGCATGTAAAAATTGAGTAATCATTAATAGAGCATACATTCAGATTAGTTAAGTGAATGTGCAGCAGATGATGCCAAAATATGATTAAGCTAGGCAACAGTAGCATTTGAGACAGTCGATACAAATAATTGTAAAAGGTTATTGTGATGGATCGCAAGCTTCATGAATGCAGGGCTGTTTGGAGAATGAATGTTTAGTTTCACAAATGTAGAGGTCTGACACTTCCTCATTCTCTATCACAATGGAAAAAGGAAAAAAAAATCAAACCAACTGTGGAAGTTTTCTGGAGCAAGGGTGAGGTCAAGGTGGGTGGAAGAGAAACTGCGTAGAGTCGTGTTCTATAAAAAACAGTAGCTGGTTCTCAGGGTGTTCAGTGAGATTTTGTTATAGTTGAGCCAGTCCAAAGTGAAGCTGCAGCTAAAAGCAGCGAGTGAGGTTCTGCCTCCACCCTTCTGTCGGCTGGCGTGCTCTGCATGCCCTGTGACCTAGTTCAGAAACCTAAATCAAAATTGCACTTCTTTTTTGCTGGGGGAGGACCTTGAGCCACCTTTTTGTAGCAGCAGTGAATTGTCGCAGGCTTGCTGCCACACGGAAGTTCATCCTTACTTAGAATATGGAGCATGCCTGGGTTCCATCCCCATTTTATACCCAAATCAGAGATCATAAATGCTAGGTCTCTGATACCTGTCTTATTTTGATTAGAAAAAACTCCTCTGGTGTACTTTATTTGTATGAAATTAAAATCTATATTTATGTATTTGTATGGTTTCCATGTCCAGAATGGATACTGGTTACTGAATAATACATTTTCTTGCAGATTTACTCAGCTTTATCAGAGATGCGTGATTTAAGGGAAAATGTCACCATGTATGACAGGTGATTTTGATTCTTTATTAAACCTAGCTGAAGCACATATCACTCCAAAATTTAGGCAGTGAAATCTGAAAGCCAGCTTGGTCTTTTTGTCACATAATAGAGATACTCATGGGACATAAAAAAAGAAAAAGAGGTAGTTGAATATGTGGTATTAGATAGTTATAAAATGTATTTAAAATGCATTTACATTCCTAATGAAAACACTCTCTTTCTTTAATCCGCCAGCTGACTGAAAACTGACAGTATGTCAGTTGCTGAGGCCTTGCATAGAAATGCCAGGCAATTCTGCAGTCTCTCTGGAACTCAGATTAAGTAAATCCAGTTAAGTAAATCCAGCACAGGAAAGGAAGTGGTAGTGCAGCTCTTTGTTAAGATAGATGGACAAAAAAAAAAGAAACATTGGGGATTTATTGAAAAATTGCTTAACACGGGAGTAATTTCAGATCAGGGTTTGTGCCTAATTTAAATTGCAGTTAAAGGAAAAAGAGGAAAGATCTTTATAATTTCATAAAATAGTTGGTTTTAACTAATTCCTCAGACAAGCATCTTGGTTATATACGCTATTGTTGTACTCTACTCTGACCATTCTCTTAATTATGAAATAAAAAAATGAGTTCCACTTATGTCCAAGCATAAATTCCTGTCACTTCACAATGTAAAGATTTCAGCAGCTTATTTGGTTTATTTTCTGGCTTTGTATGTTTGTTATGTCTGTTTTTTTGTTAGCATTGGTATTGGCATTATTTCAAACTTAGCAAAGCAGTGGTACCTTACCAGGAACTATATTCTCTTAAAATACGCGTGTATTCTAACACATACCAGCAACATGGTCTAGCAACTCTTAAAACAAGCCAGGCTGGTTGTATCTTAAACAGTATTTTCTTTGAATGGTGCCGTTGTAGTTATTTTGCGTTATGCCACTAATTTGAATGATAGGATGCAAGAAATACGATAAAATGATCCAAAGGAAATAAACCAGCAGCTCAGCATTTGCCAAAATTTAAAATAAAATAATACAACAGTGCAGTCACCATGCATTGCCCAATTTTAAATCTTGCTGAAGATCACACTTAGCAAGATAGCATGGATGTGGCATTAAAAAAAGTGTGTGTGTATATATCTGTGTGTGTGTTTGTGTGTATTTGTGTGTGTGTGTATATATATTTAAAAAAAAAAAAGCAGGACACATTTGTATTTCAAGAAGTGTTTGGGGGTATTGAAAAGAAAACCACGTGTTTGTCCTGTATGCCAGTAAATTTCTAAACATACTCATTCAGAATGTTTCCATTAACTTTTTTCATATCTAAAACTAGATTTGCATGATAGCTTAGTAGGTTTCATAAGCAATTTAAGAATTGAGCTGACATTCCTTGAAAGATGAGTGAAAGATGAAGTGTTTTATAGCCGAAATAAGAAGATAATATAACAACTGACCAAATACAATTAAAAAAGAACCACTGAGAAGTCTCTCTTGCAGCTTGCTTTCCATATTTACAAATTTTATCAGTTTGGAATTACAGATTATAGAACAGAGTGAGGAAGGAGAGCTAGAGATCGTTAATAAGGCCCTCGCCGGAATGGTTATGCTATCAGGAGCCAACACGAGTGAGCTGCCCAGGTGCTGCAGAAGTCTTGCACCATGAGGACAGCTGGAGATCTGCCTGCCTGGTCTCCAGTCTCTGAGGATGACAATTAAGGGCAAGTCTAAGATGAGAGCCCAAAATATAACAGCATTTCCCCAGAGTACTCTGCCAGTTTCTAGTTCAGAGACGTCCTGAACTAGGCAAGTCTCTGTGCAGGTAGTAACGCTGAGCAGATTTCTTGTTCAGTCTCCCCTTGAGTCTTGTAAGCTTCTGGTGGTCGTGACATCCTGTGGTGAGGAGTTTCCACAGACTGCACGGTGTGAAGAACCGCTTCCGTGAGCCGTGTGCAACCTGCCATGTCTGGCTTTTTCAGTGACCCTCATTCTTGGGCTGGAGGAGCTGGGGGATGCAGCTGATTCCTAGGTGCCCACTTCAGCCCCCCTACAAGTCTGTGGGTTGTATCGTACCTTCTGCGGTTTTAATCTGAGAGAGGAAGACTGGAACTGTGCATGATAGTCAACATGCAGTAGTTCCATACACTTGCATAGTGATTTTTCTGGTGTTTTTCTGCTCCTCTTTTAATTTCTATCATTCATTTTGGCTGTGGCTGAATATTAAGCCAACATACCATGAAAATACCTACTGTGCTACCAAAAACACTTCCATCATGTCAACTAAGGCTTTGTGTGGTTACTGAGTTATATTTACCAAGTACAGTGACACCAACATAAGGAATGTGAGTAAGTTTTATATAGGGAAACTTTTTAAAAGACAAACCAAACGTGTAATCATGGAGATAAAATTATAAGAAGCAGTTTATAGATGTATGTACTAAATGCATTTAACTTCTACAGTTTTGACTCATCATTCAAGACCAGGCAGTTGCACTAAACTGATACCTTAAAAACTGCAGTGTTACCCTTTAAATGTAGTGATTCAACATATTCATAATCCTGCCAAAAACAAATGCTTTACGTGAATGAAACGAAATTGTAACTTTGGAAGAAGTATGTAGGAATCTTTGGACAGAGGGAGTTAAAAACTTTTTTTCAAAAGCACTTTCTTTAAATCTTGTCTTTCATAAATACACAAAAATAAAAATAAACAGTCTTACAAAAATAAAAATAAACAGTCTTGTTAATTCATTTCCAGCAAGAGTTTGCTTGATCATTTTCAGTATTTGTCCAACTCTTTGCTCTTATTGTCATGGCTGCACGGAGGAGGAAGCACACAATGCAGAATTCATGTGAACATTTCTTTAAAAATTTCTTGCGTACAGCAATGCAAACTTACTGGTGTATACAAAAATACTTTTCCAGACCATAAGTCTGTATGTGATACCGTTGTAAAAAGAGAGTGCCATATGATCCTTCCTTTTTGTAAATTGTGTACTATGATTTAAAAAAACACTTGTAATCAAATACTGTTAATACTTTTCTTAGTCACAAGTATACTAGTAATCTGAGAGTTTTTGTAACCTTCGTTTTATTGTCGGTAGTTATGCCTGTCCTACTACATGACCTAAATTATTGTTGCTAAATTTTATAATGGGCTCCATAATTTAGAACAGTACTTACGACAGTGCAGGAAGGTAACAGTTGCCTATGATGGCAAAAGTTATTTCTGTATAATTGGATCTTATTACATTAACCATTTGTCCTTCATTTTTATATACATTTGCTGTTTGCTTATTCATTTTACCTGTGTTTATCCGTATAATTGAGCTGAACTTTTTATATGTTAAGATATTTTAGGAATTTTGTTTTAAACTGCAAAATATGTGCAAATCTACCAGTGCCGTGAGGAAAACTTTTTTTTTTTTTTTTTTTTAAATAATCATCTCTGTTCATCACACTGTTAGCAACGAACATAAAACTCAATCTTTATGTAGTCATTCAGTGTATTCATAAACTCTGGCCTTTTCAATGCACTACACAGTTCATAGAGATAGATTAATTTTAGCATGAGTAGACAAAAGCCATAACATACAAGGGAAGTTATCAGCTCTGTGAATGCAGCTATAGCCCACACGTGTGCGTACACTCAAGTGTGGTTAATGATGCTGGAATCCGCACTGACTGTGAACGTGTGGCGGTGGGTATGGGTGGCCAGGGGGGCTGTCACCCTCGCGAGGAGAGTTTTGCTTCCAGCCGTGTGGCCCTGCCCCTTTCCTCGTCTGCCTTTGGTGCTTCTCTGACCTCTGTTGAGATGGATCCTGGCATCTTCAGTTTCTCATTAGGATGAGAAAAGTGATGTTTACTTTGATGCAGAATTTGCATTTTTGTGTGTGAGACAATAATCTTGCCATGGGAGATGGATTTTCAGTTACCAAGCACCAGTCTTGTCTCGGCACTTTGCTCAAGGTTTAAGTTACCCTCAAAAGCGTTAAGGCTATTGACACTAGTGGCAGTTGAGTGGTTTTTTACAGCACATTTCCATATTAACAAAAAAATACCTGAGACCTTTCTTCCTAGGTTTACTATTAGGGCTTTAGAACAAGACAAAACAAAAACCTGAGGGACTTTTGCTTTGCTTAGTGTAGCAGGGCTTGGTCAAAGGGAGGAGAGGTTTTATTTCCCAGAGTTTCCCAGAAAAAAAATCTCTTTGATTTGGCTCTCTCTTCATGAAAACTTAGTTTTAGAATCAATTAAAATGAAGTAGAATGACATGCTTAATATATATTTTGTTGCTTATATGAGGAATACAAATTAAGTAATAATTTTAAAATTATACAAGCTAGCCACTGAAGCCCACCAAGCATCATAGTTATAACCAGTGATGACTGTCTCAGCAGAACAAACTAGGTATTCATCAGATACTTGGATTTTCAGCGTTACCATTCATTTGTTCAACACTCTTTATAAACTCAGTGTGAGGTTTCTGGTCTAGAAACTCGATCAAATTCAAACCAAAGGTAAGGAAGTTGGAAAGCAGAAAGCAAATTTTAATATTAAAAAAGTAAAAGCAGTAGTTGTGCTGTACGTGAACCTGTGTTTCCTGTCATGTGGGAGTAGTAACAGAATCTATTCAAAGATTGATGAGGAATTTGCTGCCTGCTGCCCTAGGATAAATCTGCTGTTGAAGGCACACAACAAAGAAGCTGATACCCCTCTTAAATTAAAAGGGATGATGCAATGTATTAGAAACAGAACTAAGGATTTGGGACAGAGATGTGCAGAGTTTTGAAGATGAAGATACTGATCGTACTTCATGAACGTATACATGGATGTATGGCATATTTTTCTTCATGTTCACCCACTTTGAAGCTGTGTTTATGAAGGATGCTAATTGAAAGATGTAGGCAGGTTCATAACAGTGCTGGTGTGTCTTTTCACATTCTGTTTTCTGCCTGAAGCATTTTATTTTTACATTTATTTTTTTCCTGCAGCAGCTGAGTTAGTGATTTTTTTTTTGTCTTATTGTATTATTCATGTCTATATGCAAAAATAGCTTGCATAATTATTTTTTAAAGTCACTGGCCTGTCCTTGGGTAGTTCTGTCTGTGTACTTTTGTCTCTCAGCTTCAGACCAATGATAATAATATATCCAAAAGTTTTTTGTACATGGAGGGAGGGAGGGGGTTCCCTTCAGGCTCCTGTTTTCTGTAGGCTATTAGGTATTTGTTGCTGTTGTTTTCATTCACCATTGAAATTCTGCTTTCCATAAAATAAGGTCTCCTAGCTATAGCCTTACTTTTATTTTATTTTGGAAGGGAAAGCAAGATTTTGGGGTTCCTGCATGTGGGAATATAAGCTGGGGTGATGAAGAAGCATCCCAGACCGGTCCCTGTCCCAGTAAGCATGAGTGAAGCTCTGAGCAGATCCCGGCTGCCTTACGCCCTGGGAGCAGTGGCTCCAGAAACGCCTTGGGAGGTGCCACACTCCATCCAGCGGCACTCATGCTGCGGTTGCTCAAGGCATGGCTGCTGCCTTTTCTGTCTTCCGAATGAGACCAAACACCACATATATGTAATGGTAATAAGAATCAGATGATGGAAAAATAAACCTACTTGAATCTAAAGTGTTCTTTGGGCACATATTGTGGTCTTTTTCCTACTATGGGGACAGCTGCTGGGTGACTCTCGCCTCTCTGTATGTTTTCTCTAGTGACAGTATTTATTCTTTAATTTCTTGTATGGATGACTTCAGCGGTGGGTCTGATAAGTCCGGTTTTGTGACAAGCAATGCAAGCTGGCTTCTGTTCTCCTTCTTGTTGGGGTAAAAAAGCCTCCATGCATTTAGAGTTAGACTGCTTCCAGTACCGCGGCAATCCTTGAGTGCTAGTCCATGTGTGCAGAGTCAGGTTGCTGAGAGAACACGAACGCTTAATTTCTATGCACATTTGTATATCAGATTTTTAAAATTTCTAATATGTCATCTTTTTTAGAAAGTGCTTATCAATAATAAGTAAAAAAAAAAAAATTACAATCCTGGTTTTGAGTCCAGGTACAATGAATGGTTTGAGACATAGTCCAACAGAAAGCCAAAATAACTCATTGAATACTTAATTATTCTGATATCCTGTAAGTTAATAGCCTTAATTATGGCATGACAGCTCTGGTGGGTATTCGCAGGTATGTTTCCTTCTAAAGACTTCTAGTAGGGAGGCCTCACTGCTAGTGATGCTTAAGAATTTTGAGAGGGAGAATATTTCCAAAGGCTTGCTGTTGAATTAGCTCATCGTGTGAGTTGATCTAACAGCTGCTCTGTTTAAATTAAAGTAGAGATGAAACACTGTGCAATAAGACAGATCATTAATTCAGAAGAAGAAAAATTAGACTAGTATTAAAAGCTACTTTCTAGTTTTATTGACATTTTTAGACTGTATATTCAGGTCCTTTACTGATCCAGCAGCAGTGTGACAGAATTTAATAAAATGAAATTTGAGTAATATTTAATGTCATGCTTTGTATTAATTTGCTAATAAAGAAATGGCAGTAGTATGATGGTCTACTGTTAGTATGAAAGAGAATCTAACCAGAGTGGTGATTTCCTGTCTAGTAACTGTTTTTTTTCTTTTTTCTTTTTTTTTTTTTTCTTCTGGCATGTTCCTGACACTCCTACTTGCTTGTGGGAATGAATATTTTGATCCTTGTGAATTGTAGAGCCTATTGTGAAGAATGGCAGGCCTCCAACGTCTCACAGCATGCACTCATTTCTCCACCAATACACAGGATCTTTCAAGAAGCCCCCTTTACGGAGACCACATAGCGTCATAGGGGGCAGCCTCGGCTCTTTCATGGCAATGCCCAGAAATGGGAGCAGATTAGGTAATTTACTACATTATTTGTTTAAGTTCATTTTTCTGTGAAGAATGATGTCTGTATTGATTCTTAGCAAGAGATATGGTTATTCTAATGCTTTAATAAATCTCTGGGAATGTAGTAGTCTTTTTCTAGGGTTGCTAAAGAAACTTGGTTTTGAGGTACTGAATGTCTGTTAAGATTTTTAGGAAGAAAGCAATTACAGCAACACACAAGTCACCCACAGATTTCTGACAAGTCACAAAGTTACAAAAGTTACAAAATACTCTTAATACTTTGCAGGAAATCTGTGTGTCCATCTCAGTTCAGCATTGGTGAGAACTTTAGTAAATGGAATATGATAAAATTAGAGGATTATCATCCTATATGTGGAATTTAAAAAGAACTGTGGTATTACTTAGACTTCTCATTATTATAAGAAAAAAATTGCTTTTTTCAGTGATAAATTAAGGCCACTCAACTATAATTATCTTTTTGTTGTGGTCACGAGCTATATTTGTGGTTCTGTGGGGCAAATAAGTTACGAATTTTTTTTTTCTTCTCCTTCAAGTAATTTGTCATGTGGCGGCCTCCAGTCATCATTAACGTTTTACCCTGCTTTTATGTTATTTTAAATTATGCTTCATTAATTGATACTAGAAAATGAGAGCAAGTCACAGTTTAATTAGAATTTTATGAATTTTTCAATCTTCCACCCTCCTTTAGAAGTGTGTGATAAACTGATCTCCTTCAACATTAAGCTATGAGTCTTCAAGATAGTAGTCAAACCACTTGCATCCTCCTCTGCTCTAATGTCACTCATGTTCAAAACTTTGCTTTTTTACTGTTTGTGCTACCATTCAAACTGAAAAAAAGAATTATGTCCTCTTGAATGGACTTTAGCAGCTGTTACCACAGAAGAAAACAGGTTCTAGTGTGCACATTTTGACTACTATATCAACTCCTGATTTCACTCATGTCCTATACGCTTAATTTTTTTTCTTTTTTGCCTAGCCAAGCTTTGCTTGAGTTGCTTAAGAATCTAACAGGAAGACAAACTTTTAAAAAAAGAATTGTGTACTTAAAGAAATCTCTGGTTATGAATATTTAGTCTTTTATGGATTATTTGTCAAATCAGCTGTATATAAACTGTGTACAGGGACAGCAGAGATGTGTACTTCTGTACTCTAGTTCTTGTGTGCTGCCTTTAAATACATTCTATAGCATTTTTAAATGTAAATTTACCAATAACTTAGTCCTCTTCAAAATTTCACTGTGAACTTCAAATCAGCTTTGCAAAAGGAAAATTCATAATCAGTGTTCGGTTTTTTTAAATGATTTTCCAGTTTTCTCAAAGACACTAATATTTAAGTATTGCAGAAGAATGCCATCAGTTTTATTTTTCTCATGTGATCAAGTTCTATAGGTGAACAAGTGTTTAAATAGCACTCACAATTCTAATAAGTTACTCTGTAGGAAGTGTTCTAGTAGCATGTTTTTAATAGCTACAGATTCCTGTAGAATTTGTATTTTCATTGTAGTATGGAATAGATTTACTGAGCGTACACCCGTATATGTTAAACACCTCTTTTTGCTTTGAATGCAATGAAGCCATTAATTATGCCTTTTTTTTTCTTTTTTTCTTTTTTAAAATTCCTCATTTGATGAAAATTAAGCCACTTGTACATGTTATCTAGTGGTAGATAGCACAGGTACAAGCATAATTACTAATGCCTTTCTGCTCCTTCTTCACATCTTTCCTCCTTTGTTCCTGCCATGTGAAAACGGTTATTACTCAGCAGGATACTGAAGTTTTCTCCATTGGGATAATGACATCGGAAATGAAACAGCCAAATATTCCACACTACATGAGACTTCTTTTCCCCTTTGCTTTCTTCATTCATCTTCTTTTCTTTCCACTTTTTCCCCCTCTTCCAATGGTGGAAAAAAGAGAGATATCCTTGAAATACCACTAAATAATGGCAGTTAAAGGATGGTTATTTGGTTAAAAAACAGATTAAAACAAGACCTGCCACAGGTGCACCTTCACACTGCTTGCTTTTGAATGAGATTATCAATATAAAGATTGGTTGAGAAGCCCAGGAGGATTTTGGAGTTTTGTTTGTTTTCTGATAAAACTCTGAACATGGGTTCCTGCTGTTATAGTAATGTGTAAAATCCCAAAATATTTTAAAAATCATTTCTACTTGGAAACATCTTTGTTAGCTTCAGGTTTTGTAAAGACAAAAATTCTGAACTGATCTCTAAAAAGTGTACCTGTGTTTAAAATTTTGTAGTCATTTTTAATTTAGTATTCAGTTATCATGATGATTTTAAATAATATAGGTGACTCTCAGGCCAAATTGTCAGTCAGCCATGCCACTGATGCGGATGAAGGTCTAGCTGAGGTTTTTTTAGTTCCTATATAGCTATAGAGCTTCTAAGTCTTTGCACCTCCAGAAACGTTTAACCATTGCGGTCCATGATGGAGACAGAGCTAATAAACCCTTTTTGGATCTGTCCTGGCTGAATGCAGAGCCAAATTAGCTGTCCTTGTTCCATATTTGTATTACTGGGAACACTGGAGAGACGCTTGGAATATGCAAAGCCAGCATGGAGCTGAAGCGAACCCTCCTCGTGAACTGCAGTAGCAGGCGGGGGAGACTTGATCCCTGCTTTTGACAGTTGTTTTGATGTGGTTATGGAGAGGCTTTGTTTTTTTGACATAAATATTGGTATTAAAAGGAATGATGTTTCCATACGGCTTTCATAGATTGGTAATGTTAAGAGCAAAGGCAATTTCTCACTGTTGCCTTCCTCAATTTGAACCGTTATTAGTGAAACTAATCATAAAATTTAGCCACTTCACAAAAAAGTAAGCTTTGGAAAAGCGCACCTTGAAAGGAATCCAATATGCAAGTCACATGATAATTTTTGTAATAATTTGAAATAAGATGGAAAGATCATGCAGTCTGACTCACTACTGACTAATTATTGGATATTATTTTAGCTCACTTGGAGGAGTTCTCATTTGCCGCACTGTAGGTTCCTGGTATGAATTTCTGCTGTGGTGCATTCCCCACAGCTGTAATGAGGACAGCCTTTTTTTTGAATATACTTCCATAGTTTTCCTGTTATATTGTAGTCATCTACAGCTTTTTATTACATGGCCATATGGATATATAATTAGATATGTAGAGTACCTAAAAATAAACATCTGTGTAAGAGAATGGCTTGGGTATTCAGTGAAAGCAATTCAATAAATTATTGAACCATTAAAACCTCTGAAGACGGTGCAAGCTGGCTCTGGTGCAGATTGAACTTGCTTGTAGAAAAGCTTGGTGAAATTAAGGAAGTATTTGCATGATTTTCATCATTGCTTAATCAAGTATTATCATTATGCACCTGTGTAAAACAATTAAAATGACTAGGTTAATGCCTTATTCCTGGTTTATGCTGTTAAAATAATGAACATAAGGCTCTACTAATGCCTTTTTAATTGAATAAAATAAAAGGACACATTTATATTAGATTATAACACCGTCAAGATCTTTTAAAAAAGTTTTAAAGTATCCCTGTTTAGAATAGAATTAAAACTATTTAATTTTTATTTAATTTTTAT